>VMDO01019031.1:0-40689 GCA_007922755.1 Pedetes capensis | reverse complement strand
AGTACCTGGATGGGAGACTGCCTGGGAACACCAGAAGCTGTAGGCTTGGGAGAAGGACCTGGCAACCCCCTCCCAAAAATCAATCTGCCATTGAAAACCCTATGAACGGCAGAGAAGCACTGATAATAGTGTTTCCCCTGTTGTACAGAGGGTCGCTATGAGTCGGATACCGACTCGACGGCACCTAACAACAACAACAGTGACTATTTAACATTTTCACTTCATTTTGTGTCAGTTCATTCCGGAGGCTCTAATTATAATCGTCACTTATGGGTTAGATTTTGAAACCATTCTCTAAGCTAAAGATTTTATCTGTTTCCATTTCAAAGAGGATTCAATCCACTGGCAACGTCCAGGGAATACTCAGGAAGCTAAGACGCTCTATTATCAACCCCGGGCTCCTTCTGCTGAAGTGGAGATGACTTCTTATGTGCTCCTTGCCTATCTCACTGCCCTGCCTGCCCCATCTTCACAGGACCTGGCTGAGGCATCACGCATCGTGAAATGGATCATCAAGCAACAAAACCCCTATGGGGGCTTCTCCTCCACTCAGGTCTGTGGAGGGACTCTAGGAGGAAAAATAAACACATTAGCACATATATAAACACACCATATTCTTGGACTTAAATAACTGAATAAGTAGTGTTTCTAATTTATACTTTCTCCATTCTTCCATCCCAGGCAAATTCAAGTTTTGTTATTTTATGTATGGATTACAACTCTGTCCTCTTTACAGTCTCCTATCTTCTCTCCTAAGTGGACCTCTGACAATGCAGTATGTCAGTTTTCTCAATGCAATATTTGCATGGGATTACTTCCCTAAAGAAAAAAATTCTTTTATCATCCAAAATATTTCTTCTCCCCTATAACCATGAATGCATCAATCTAATTAAGCCTATGGATACCTTTGCTGTTTCTGGAATTGGTTCACTGCCTTTTCCAGGTCTTCACTTAGAACATTCCAGTTTCTCCCTAATGCTTCTCTTCTGTCTATATAAAAACTTCTCATTATTCAGGTATAACCTTATGTCTCATCTTCATCAGTCTTCTTTTACTATTCTAGCCCATATTTTCTTCTCCCTTCTCTGAATTTTTACAACAAATATTGCTACATACATTTATAAATTATTGAAATAGTCTTTGCCTATGTTTTATATTTGAATCTTATTTCCATATGTATATGGTAAACTACTTTAATGGGACATTTTTGTTTGTTTGTTTGTTTCTCCTAACATACCTAGAACGACTCACCGTTAACCATTATTTGCTCTCATGGAGTCAAAATAGACTCTATAACTTGAAATGTGGGGTCAATATAGATACCTAGTTAGCACAATTGACCTATTAACATAATTAACAACATAATAAACCTTAAAAACCAATACCTTACATAATAAATAATTTTGTGATATGGGGTCTTGGGTGACCCTACAATACCAATTACATCACTGAATTTGACAATGCCAGTTTAGGGCCTTTTTTCACCTGATGGCACCACTTAAGGTTTAATGACCACTTTTGAACTAAATTGAAATTAAATGAATGGACTGTGTTTATGACTAACTAACCCTGAAGGAGAGGAGTGTTTTATGTTTTACATTTAGTGTGATTTTGTTGCCTTCATCCTCTCTTGTGATTTCTGCAGCCATGTTTTTTGTTGTTGTTGTTTTGTTTTGTTTTGTTTTGTTTTTTCAGGATACAGTAGTAGCTCTTCAAGCCCTCTCCAAATATGGAGCAGCAACTTTCACTAAAAGTGAGAAGACAGCTGTGGTCACTCTTAAATCCTCAAAGACCTTCTTCTCTCAGGAATTCCAAGTAGATAATACCAATCGCCTGCTACTGCAGGAGGTTGGATTGCCAAAGATTCCTGAGACTTACAGCACCACAGTGTCAGGGTCAGGATGTGTGTACCTGCAGGTGAGGCTGCTGGGGCCTGGGGGATGCTGGAAATGGGAGAGAAAGTCTCAAGGGTTACATGTGAATTTCAAAATAATGAAAGAAATATGTGCCAAGGGAAAGAATAACTTGAAAGAGACGATGAGATTCTTTGAGTGCAAAAATAAAGAATTTTTTCATATTACTTTTTAGACAACCCTAAGATATAACATCCTTCCCAAGAAAGAAGGGAATGCACCCTTCACTCTTCAGGTTGATACTCTTCCCCAAAATTGCAATGGAGTGGATATAAACAGGAAATTCCAGATTCACATCAACATTAGGTAAGTCCTAAATCATCCCCAGATTTTTCATAGAATAAGAAACCATTTATTTTATTCGATGAGGGAGGAACTCCATTGTCCAAAGTCACACCTAATAAATATGGAAGTCTTGCAGGATTTATTAACCAGAAGATTTTCTTCACTCTTGCTGAAGAGCCATAAAATTGAGAATATGATGTTACCATGTCTGAAGGGGCTGGGATTTAGCTCAGTGGGTAGAGCGCTGCGCTGCAGTCTCTGAGGTCCTGAGTTCAATTCCCAGCACCGCAAAAGTGGGAGAAGGGCCTGGCAATCCACTCCCAAGACAATCCCGAAACAGTCAGCCATTGAAAACCCCATGAGGGTCGCTATGAGTCGGATACCAACTCGATGGCACCTAACAACAACAACAACATGTCTGAAGAGTGAATAAATGAATTAGAAATGGTGGGTTTTCCAAACACAAATAACGGGGCTGGAAATGTAAGTCAGTGGTAGAGCACATGTCTAGCACATGGAACCCTGGGTTCCATCCCCAGTACCATAAGGAAACCAAACAACCATAACACAGATAGTGAAACTAAGTGGTAGAAATAAAGAAGCTGAATCTTTGGTCTTCAATGGATTCTGAGAAATTTTGTTGGAAGGGCTGATCTCTGTGCCTTCACTTCATAGTTATACAGGGGAACGCCCCAGCTCCAACATGGTCATTGTTGACGTGAAGATGTTGTCAGGCTTCATACCTGTGAAACTATCAGTGAAAAAGGTAAACCCTGAATCTCTTACAGGTAGCAAGGCCTTGATAAATGATGGCACTTATGGTGGTCAATTTGATCTCACTGATGCACTTTTCAAGAGGTTTACTTCTTCAAACATTTCTAGAATGTGTTTCCATCATTTTATAGTGGGTATGACTATATGATGTTGAGTATAAGGCATAAGTCACAAACATGGTGAACAATGTTCCAGCAGGCCATGAGACATCTCAGTATGTGGAAATATGGGGTATATGAAATATGGGGTCAAAGTAGATAGAGTTAGCACAATTGACCTAATTAACATAATCAACATCATAAACCTTAAAAACAAATCTCTTACATAATAAGTGATTTTGTGGTTTGGGGTCTTAGATGATCTTACAATACCAATGTGGAGTGGTACTGAATTATTTTCCAACTATACATAACCAAAAAAAGGTGCATATATATTCATATTATATATGTACATATATATGTATGTATCTGTATATATATCACAGCATATGTACATGTCACATATATACCTATATGTCTTCAGCCATACCACCCTTGCATTCGATCTCATCAGACCTTGGAAGCTAAGCAGGGTTGCGCTTGGTTAATACTTGAATGGGAGACTGCCTGGGAATACTGAGTGCTGTAGATTTGGAAAAGGACCTGGCATCCCATTTTCAAAACAATCAGGCATTGAAAACCCTATAAATAGCAGAGAAGCACTGACAACAACACCAGGCATGGCACAGTTTTGGGTAGTGTTTCATTCTGTTGTACATAGGGTCTCTATGAGTTGGACCTGAATTGATAGCACCTAACAGCAACAACATATACACATGCATATACAAAGAAAGGATTCAATAAATATTATCATTATTACCATTATGCCTAAAGACATTAAAAACAGCAATTTGGATGCTTGGGAGAAGCTATTTAGATGATAAATACCTGAAAACTGTCCCCAGTATAAAAGTTCATTATTCCATATTTCTGGCTCACCCTCTGTGTCAACAGCTTCAAGACCAGCCCAAAATTCAGAGGACGGAAGTGAGCACCAATCATGTTCTAATCTACTTTGAAAAGGTAGGACTTTCTGTGACTCTACTAGATCAATAAGAACTGCTAGTGTTCTAGCAGGCCTGTCCAGATGCCACAGAATATTTTTCACATGAGAAGGTAAAGAAGGACAAAAAACTACAGAAGGACATGACACCTGGACTAGTCAGCAAAATTCAACTTACTACACTGTCCATCCATAGAATTTTTTGTCCTTTTTCATCTGCATTGGGTAGATTATACAAGCCAAAAATGCCCCATTCTTTGCTAAGTTTTGATGTGGATAGATAGCACAATTATAGGGCTTGGTAATATTTTAGGAATAGAAGATAATAACTCATAGCTGAATTAATCTTTGAGTCCAATTCAGTTCTCCTGTCTCTCTAGCTAACCAATCAAATCCTGGGTTTCTCCTTCTTGGTGGAACAAGACGTCCAAGTAAGGAATTTAAAACCAGCTACAGTAAAAGCCTATGATTATTATGAGACAGGTGAGTGGAATTCAGATATACTGAGCTTTGATAGGAAAGAATGACAATCTTAGTAAAGGGTCACTTAACTCAAAACTCCACAATCTTTTGCTGGAAGAAAAAGTCAGTTTATGGTCACTGCATAATCATGTTCTTGTATAGTAGCCACTTATGTGCTCCCTAAGCAGATGTTAGAGCCATTGTGATAAATGGATCATAAAGTTATAATCAGTGATCAATTCTATCTAAATTTCCGCATAATGTTGTTTGTTCTGAGCTGAATTATTCCAGAAAGACAAGAAGAACAGCAGTAATTAGAAAAGCACGTCTTAGTACTGATGTGTAACATAGAACCTAAAGCTTGATCTGTTTTTTGAGACTGCTTTGGATAATTGCACAAAGTTCAGGAAACTATAATAGACGAGGAGATTCTTGCATTTGTTCACGACACTGAACTCAAAATTTGCTAGCATTATAACATGCTGGTAGTGTTAAAATTTACCTCCTTCTTAGGTTAAGGGAAGGTTCAGAGAAGAGGGTACAAGTCAAACAGGATAGATGCAGCTATGGAAAGGGGCAATCCAGGGTCCTATAGCTACACATAGGTACACTACCTGTATAGCCTGTCCCTCAGTTCTGTGTCCAAGCTCAGTATTCTCTGAGTCTCTTCCCAATATCCAAACAGTGTGGACTAGAACTCATTTTCATTGGCTTTATAACTATGCCATCTTTCTTAGTTTACAGAGGTTATTTACAATTAACTGTTTACTGCTTGATCATTTTTGTGTTTCAGATGAATTCGCTATTGAAGAATACAGTGCCCCTTGCAGTTCTGGTAAAGTATATACAGTCAAATCTAATGCAAATATAAAGAAAATAAATGAGCACCATAGTTCTCTCCATGAGACTACTTAGATGAATGTATCATTCCCATATTTTAAAAACCCTGATGTACCATTTATGAATTGAACTGTACCACATTGGTGATAGAATTTTTCAGAAGAAAAAAAGAAAGGCTAGTAAACTATACTGCCATCTGGAGTGACTTGTTTCTGGATAAATTCAAGAATCTGCCACACATAAAAACTAAACTACCTAATATTTAGTTACATTGTATCTGCAGTGATCACCCACACCTCTCTAGAATATTTCTAAGTATATCTACTGGTTGAGGTCAGTATATGTGTCACTATAATTATCCACACAGCATAGCATGACAAGTGTAACCTATATGAATTGTTAGGCTGAATGACAAGGTCAGTCTTTGACATTACAGAATTTTGGGTGTGATTTTTGGTTCTTCATTTTTAAATATTAAAAATCCTGAGAATTGCCTTATTAAAATAATTAAAAGTAAATTTGAATATTTACAATTGAATATAAAAATTGCTCTTTTAATAAGTAAGATTTTCTTTAATATTTCCAACTGTTCTACTGTTTAGAATCTGAACAAGGAAATGCTTGAAAGTGGAAACTTGTGGATTTTATGGGATGAACTTCTCCAGAAATGAAGAACAAAGACTTATTTAGAGGGAGGATAGTGAAAGAAAGAAAGGAAGGTAATTAGAAATACATAAAATTTGTATGCTAAATAAATACATGACATTTATAACTTTATCTTTTCTTTTGTTCTTTATCAACGGTATATCTTATTTCTGAAATATATTTTTATTTTTTATTTTTTTCCAGTACTGGGGGCTGAACTCAGGGCCTCACGCTTGCATGCGCTGCAAGTGCTGGACCACTGAGCTGCACCCTCAGCCCATATTTTTACTTTTTGAGACAGGGTCTCACTAAGTTACTCAGACTGCCTCTGGTCTAGAACTTGTGATCCTCCTGCCTCCGTCTCCCAAGCCGCTGGGATTATAGACGGGCGCCACCGCGCCAGCTAAAATATGTTTTTATTCTTGATAGCACTTTTGTTGCTGCTGTTGTTAGATGTTGTCAAGTCGGGTCTCACCCATAGTGACCCTATGTACAACAGAACGAAACACTCCCCAACACTGTGCCATGCCTGCCACTGTGTCAGTGCTTCTCTGCTATTCATAGGGTTTTTAATGGCTGATTGTTTCAGGATTACTTTGGGAGTGGATTGCCATGTCCTTCTCCCCTCCTTGCAGTGCTGGGGATGGATCCCAGGGCCTCAGAGAGCTCAGAACAGTACTCTACCAACTGAGTTAAAACCCCAGATTATTTAAAGAAGCTATGAAAAGAGGTACAGTTTAAAATACTATAGACAAATCAAAGTGAAATTCCAGAAAATATTTAATTAATCTGCAAGATAGGAAAAGGAAAACAGCATTTTCAAACTTTGGAAACAACCAAAAAGTCCATAAGAAGGTGAATGATTTAACAAATCATGGTGTGTCTACACCAGAGAATGGTACTGGACAGTAAAATGGAATAAACAATTGCTATACACAGAAACTTGAGTGGATCACAAAACATTATGCCAAGTGAAGAAAAACCCATCTCAAAAGGCCTTATAATATATGATTTCTTTTTATATGACATTCTTTAAATGTCATAATTATAGAATTTTAGCTGGTAGACAAATTAGTAATTACCAGGGTTTATGGATGGCAGTAGGAGAGTGACAGGTGTGACCATAGAGGGCACAACAGAGATCTTTGTGATGATTAAATCCTGTATGTGTGCAAACACAAGTCAAGTCCTGGTTCAAATTTTACATATCATTAGGCCTCAATTTTTGCATACTGTGTGGTGAGTAGGTAGGTATCTAAATTGAGCGTCTTCCCACATAGCTAACACTCCCATTATCACAGATTGACCAATTCAGTCTTTCCCTGATGATGAAAGTGCTTTATTCATGACATTTTAAATTATCATACATACTGAGGCTTGTTTCTGAATGGTCTGCTTTATTCCAGGGAGGAGTTGGTCTATTCTTTCCCAAGTATTAAAACAGTTGAATCGCTGTCCCTTAATAAAATGTTTTAATAACTACTGTGGCTGATCTTTCCTCATTTCTGTGTTTTCACATTTTCTTTGTAGTATCAAGCTCATTATGCAGTCAATGTAAAATTTTATAATCTTTTTTATCAATTTAATTATCTCTATAGTCATGCTGAAGGATCAGGTTTAGCTCAGTTGGTAGAGTGCTGCTCTGCATTGTCTGAGGGTCCAAGTTCAATTCCCAGCACCACAAAAAAATGGGTGAAGGATGTGGCAACCCACTCCCAAAGCCATCTGGAAATAATTAGCCATTGTAAACCCTATAAAGGTCACTATGAGTCAGATACAACTTGATGGCATCTACCAACAACAACATAGTCATGCTGAGTACTGTTTGTAATTACATTAAATATATGAACTAATGTATAATTCTCATAAATGTCCATTTATATAATATGTAGCATTTCCTGTTTAGACATATTTTATCTTCATTTATTAAATTTACATGAAATGAATTACAGTTCTGATTTAATTTCTGAATTTGGGCTGGATCACAACGTTAAAAGTAAGGATTAATTTCATGAACCTATATAGTAGCACAAGTTGAAAGAATAAAACAATATATACATGGAAACAAATGAATAGATATAGACAAAAATTGAATTATAGGGCATTAAAACACTTGAGCAATATTTCTCATTTGTTGATAGTAATCATTGGGAGATTTTAAGTAAGAGAACAGTTCTGATTTTCATTATTTCCAGCCAATGACAGAAAGAAGATTGCTTGTTTTTCCCAATCCTTACGTACATAGACCATTTTGCAAAGAGGACCTTTCTTCTTCATGTTTAACCAAGGTGGTTTAGAAGACATAACTGTATTGCTAGTTTTACACAGTTCTGTGCTTTAAAAAGTTATTTAATTTCCTCTCATCCATAGACTCCTTGAAAGCCAAACCTGTTTCTTAACTATGTCTGCAGTGTATTCACCCAATACAGTATTGGGGTAGTTTCAGACTCTCAGTAAAACACAGTAACAATTGACTGAATCAGTGCTGAGTGAGGCGCTTGTTTTGTTGTTAGGTGCCATCAAGTCAGATCCGATTCATATCGACCCTATGTACAATAGGCGAAACACTATTGTCAGTGCTTCTCTGCTATTCATAGTGTTTTGGATGGCTGATTGTTTCAGGAGTGGGCTGCCAGGTCCTTCTTCCAAACTTACAGCACCCAGTATTCCCAGGTGGTCTCCCATCCCAGGACTAATCAGGCCTGACCCTGCTTAGCTTTCAGAGATCTGACAAGATCAGATGCCAGGGTGCTATGGCTGTAGAGGATAATTAGAAAAGATAGCAATGGCACAAGAGAAGAGTCACAACAGGAGAGAACCTGAGATAGAAAGAGCATGTGGACTCAGGGCTTGACTTGCTCAATATTTCCTAAATGTTTTCAGGTATAAGATTGAAATGTTTTTCCAAAGTCAAATAAATGAAAAGGGATTTTGAGTTCATTAAGAATTTGAGCAAGATGGGAGACCACCTGGGAATACCTTGTTTGTTGTTGTTGCTGTTGTTAGGTGCCGTCGAGTCGGTATCTGACTCATAGCGACCCTCATAGGGTTTTCAATGGCTGACTGTTTTGGGATTGCCTTGGGAGTGGATTGTCAGGTCCTTCTCCCATTTTTGTGATGCTGGGAATTGAACTCGTGACCTCAGAGACTGCAGCGCAGCGCTCTACCCACTGAGCTAAATCCCAGCCCAAAACTTGTTTAAAAAAAGTACATTTTATACTTTCAGTGAGTTCTGAGATGGACATCATTGCCTATATCTTACCAAGCTGGCTGTGAACAATCATCAACAAGGTCAATACAAATTATCTCTATTGTAGTTTCAATTGTATCCCCCAGAAGGGATGTTGAAGTCTTTCCCCCCAGCAGGTGTGATGGTGACCTTCTTTGGAAATAGGGTCTTTGCAGATGTAATTAAGATGTAAATTAAGATGAGGTTGTACTGGAGTGGATTGGCACCTAATCCAATGACTAGCATCCTTGAAGGAGAAGATATCCACACAGGAGGAAGATATGTGAGAAGGCACCCAGGGAAAACTCCATGTGATCATGGAGGCAGACCCAAGAATACTAAAGACTGATGGAAAAAACAGGAGCTAAGAAAAGGGCATAGAATGGATTCTCCTGGAGAGCTTTCAGAGGAACATGGCTCTGATTTGAGATTTAAAATTATTCATGGCCAATAGTCTGATTTTGGACTTCTAGCCTCCAGAACTATGAGAGAATAACTTTCTGTGGTGTTAAGTCACTCAGCTTGTATTACTTTATTAGAAAAGCCTCAAGAAACTACTATAATCTCCAATTAAAATTGTGTAACTACCCCCATTTGATTATTATGTATTCTATGCATGTATCATATCATTACCACACTGTACTCCATAAGTATGTATAACTAAAATGATAATTTAACACATATGTTTTCATTCATTGGCCAATTTCATTCATTCTTTTAAATCAGAGCAAATAAGGAAGCATATTTCTTTTGTGTCTTTATTTGTGTGTCTTTATTTATAAATGTTGGTGGAGTATAGAGTAGTAAGACTTTTACTATATTCCTTATGCAACCATTACATCACTTTTATTTACACATTCATTAACATACATATTTTACAGAACCATATTTCCCATATATTCATATAGTTACATCATATATTTTGAGATTTTTCCTCTCCCTTCTTCCCCTCTACTTTATTTCCTCTCCGTCTCCTCCTTTCCCCAAACTCTATTCCCATTCTCTGATCCCCCACACCCTTCTTTCAACCTTTTTTGTATATTCCCCTCTTAGATAAGTGTGATTGTTCATTTTTATATATCTATATACACATAGGGTTTTTTTTCTTGCTTTAAGTTAGATTTAGCTCCCACATATACATGATAACATATGGTATTTATCTTTTGGGGACTGGGTTAGATCACTTAAGATAATGTTCTTCAGTTCCATCCATTTTGCTGCAAATGACATGATTTCATTCTTCTTTATTGCTGAGTAATATATACCACAATTTTTCAATCCACTCCTCTGTTGATGGACATCTTGGCTGACTCCATAGAGAAAGAGATTTCAAATGATTAGGTCGAGGAAGGAGAATACAAGAAATTTTTCTGTTTCATAGATTTCTACCCAACTAAAACTTTTTCATTTTTTGTTTTGTTTTTAAATGACTC
The DNA here is from genome assembly GCA_007922755.1 of Pedetes capensis. NCBI lineage: Eukaryota > Metazoa > Chordata > Mammalia > Rodentia > Pedetidae > Pedetes > Pedetes capensis. The sequence continues at coordinate 30,067 of VMDO01019031.1, read as the reverse complement.
ATTATAATTGTACATAATTATAGAGTATCTTGATATTTTAATATATACCTACATTATGTAATATTTAAAAGAGATATTTAGTGTATCCATCACCTTTGTGGTGAGAGCCTTAAAAATCCTCTCTTCTAATTATTTTTGAAATATTCAGCACAGTGTTGTTAGCCATAGTCATCCTACTGTGCAAGAGAATACCAGAACTTATTCCTCCTACCTGACAAAGTGTGTTACTTTGTACCTATTGCCCAATATACTCTTCCTCACCTCCCTCTGCAGGCTCTGGTAACCATCATTCTACTCTATTTCCATGACAGAGTGAGATAATGCAGTATTTGTTTCCTGTGATTAGAGTATTTCACTTTATACAATGTCCTTTAGATTCACACATGCTGCCACAAACAACAGGATTCCACCATTTTATGGTCGAATAGTATTTCATTGTGTGTGTGTGTGTGTGTGTGTGTGTGTGTAGTGGGGATACCAAAAATGTTTAAAACTTTTAAGAAATGTTATCCGTGTATTACTTTTCAAAGTTGGATTGAATTACAATGGCAATATATACTATGACGTTCTGGATTATATTTCTATTATCACATCAGAACAAGCATATGGCACAGTCCTAAAACAGCAAAATGGAAATTTTTTTGTCCCAAAATATGTATACGCTTTTGGCACCCTTTGTATATATATATTTAAAACACATTTTCTTCATTCATTCATCAGTTGGTAGGCACTTAAGTTGATACCATTTCTTGACTAATGTGAATCATGAAGCAATAAATATCCGAGTGTAGAAATTTCTTTGATATAATGATTTCATTTTCTCTGGGTATACATCCAAAGATCATGTGGCAGTTCCAGTCTTAATTTTTTGAGGAATTTCCACACTGTTTTCCATAATGGCCATTGTAATTTACACTCTTACCTAACGTATGTTCAGAGTTCCGCTTTCTCCACTTTTACATCAGTATTTGTTTTTGTTTTTGTTTTTCACAATAGAGATTTTACCATATTTCTCAGTTCTAATCCACACCCTTTCAATGGTTTTAGAGGGCTACAAAATCTGATCCAGATCAGAACCACATGTGGAATGGATTTGCTGTCTAGTCTAATCTGCACCTGATTGTGTAGCTCTCTAAAGCTGTTGAAAGAGTGTGATTTAAATGCAAGAATAGGTGATAATTAGCTGGGCGAAGTGGCGCACACCTGTAATCCCAGTGGCTGGGGAGGCAGAGGCAGGAGGATAGCAAATTCTAGACCAGAGGCAGTCTGCGTAACTTAGCGAGACCCAGTCTCAAAAAGTAAAAAAATGGGCTGGGGGTGCAGCTCAGTGGTTCAGCACCTGGAAAGCATGCAAGCACAAGGCTCTGGGTTCAACCCTCAGTACCACAAAAAGGAAAAAAAAAAGAAAAGAATAGGTGATAATTAAGTTAAACCAGGATCTCTTTGTGGTTTTGATTGGCATTGCCCTGATGATTAATGATATGGAACATTTTTCCATATGCCTGTTTTATGTCTTCTTTCAAGAAATATCTGAGACTTTTGCCCAGTTTTTAATCAAATTACTTGTTTTCTTGCTAAATTCCATAAATATTTCTAGATATTAACTCCTGGTCACACGCATAGCAAACATTTTCTCCCATTCTGTAAGTTGTCTATTCATTATGTTGATTGTTTCCTTCATTGTACTGAAGCTTTGGAGATTGAAATAATCCCATTTGTCTGGCTATGTTGCCTTTGTTTTTAGAATCTTATCCCAAAAATACCCTTTCCCAGACCAATGTCAAAGAGCCTTTCTCTATGTTTTCTCTTAGTAGTTTTATTGTTTCAGTTCTTACATTTAAGCCTTTAATACATTTTGATTTGATTTTTGCATATGCTAAGAGACGGGGTCTAATTTCATTCTTCTCTATGTGGATATCTGGTTTCCTTGTCACTTAATAAAGAGACTGTCCTTTCACCATAGAGAGTTTTTGGCCTTTTTGAAAATGAGTTGACCATAGATGGATTTATTTCTGTATTTCCTATTCTGTTTCACTGATTAGTGTATCTGTTTTTCTGCCAGTACCACAATTTTTTATTACTATTGCTTTGTGTTTTATTTTGAGGTTAGGTAGCATGATACTTTCAGCTTTTCAACACTATTTAACAGTGAAATATCTTGTTTCAATATTTAAACAAGCAAAGAAAAAAACCCAAGATTCCATTTTTCCTTTTTAGCCCTTCCATGCTTTTAACCTATCTAAAAAGTAATTATAAAAATAACAATCAAATCTCTTGTTAAAATTCTCCAGGAAAATTTTTCTTGTTTGTTTCTCCTGTAATGATAAAAAAGAAAACAATGACTCATACTAAACGCAACTCCATATGTCATTAATATTTCTAGACTGCAATGTGTGCATAATAAAAAGAGCTGATTTCTAGGTTTTAATCTGCTCTGGTTCACTTACAAAAGAATGTGTGGCTAATATTTAATACAAAGTGGAAGCATTGAATCTTAATCTTTAAATCACAAAGCAATCACTATTATTTATATTGTCATATTGTTTTTCACCTAATACTTTCAGAAACTATTTTTATAAAATTTAAGAGTGAGAATTAATGAGATAACATTAAAACAAATAGCAATCAAGCTATTAAAGGCAAAGGTTCCATGTAGACTCAAGTTATTGTTGAACAAAGTTTTGCCTGAGAAACTCTGTGCCAAAATGAAATGTGTACTTAACCTGACAGGATGAAACTTGCCACATCCAGTAACTAAACTTTGATTTTTCAAACCCCATTAACCACATAAAAGACTGTCATCATCAGTACACTTGAATAACCCTGGGCCCCAAAATGTTTTTTCCGTAGCTTGGAAGAACTAAATGTGAAATTAAATTGCTTCTTTGTGCTAGTCATAAAAAAAAACAGAAAAGAAAACAGAATGCCCCTGTCAAGTTGCATAAATTAAAGAGCATTTTTTTCTGTAAAAAAAAATTTACAGTTAATATTGAGACACATAGGTATTATTTATCAGTGTGTAATATTTAAAATTATATAAAATCTGGTTTCAGGCAAATATAAAAAGAATACACATCAAAGATTTCATTCAACCTGTTAATTAATGAAATAACGAGTAAGATGTTATTATCAACTCAAAAAGCATGTATCTTTGCAGATAATTTAATAACAACAACAACAATAAGAAAAACTTATTAGGATAAGAATAATGGGTTAAGAATGGGCATGGTAGCCCATATTTGTAATCCTAGCACTGGAGAGGCTGAGACAGGAGGATTGAGAGTTCAAGACCAGCCTGGGTTACATAGACCCTGTCTCAAAAAAAAAAAAAAGTATTATGTGTTAAGTATAAAACTCATTAATGTAAAACAGATTTCAAAGTATTGGGCAGTCTGTTCCGCTGGACAGAAATTATTTACATTAGAATATGACACTCTATTAATAACTACTGGCACTGTGTTATATGGTGGATCTCTAGAATGCATCATCCAGAGTAACTAATACCTTATGCCCAGTGAACAACTCCCCATTCTCTTACTACCCCAGGTACTGGAAACCATTTTCCTAACCTGTGTTTCTATAAGTTTGATTATTCTAGATAATTCATGTACATGAAGTCATGTAGGGTTTATCCTTCTCTTAACATAATGTCCTCCAAGTTCATCCAAATTTTCCAAATGGCAGAATTTCTTTATTTGTTACTGATGACTAATATTCCATTGGATGTATATGTCATGTTTTAAAATTTTGTCTGTCTCCAGACACTTGAGTTTTCATATCTTGGGTATTGTAAATAATGCTGCTATGAACATGTAAGTGCAGCTATCTCTTTGAGATCCTGATTCAATTCTTTTGGGTATGTACCCTAAAGTGAGATTACTAGATTCTACTGTAGTCTCATTTGTACTTTCTTGAGAAAACTCCATACTGTTTTCCATGTTGTTGCTGCGCCATTTTATGATCCTACCAGCAGTATGCAAGGATTCTTATTTTCCACATCCTCATCAACATTTGTTACTTTTTTCTTTTTCTTTCTTTTTTTTAATGTTTGTTTTTGATGTTTTTGAGACAGGATCTCAGTATGTAGGTCATGTTGGCTCACTATGTAGCCCAAGTTGTCCAACCCAAGATTGTCCACTCACAATCCACCCACCTCAGCATCCAGAATGCTGGAATTATAGGCATGTTCCACCACACTAGTTGAATATCTTTTGTTTATTTTTTTTAAATAGTAGCTACCTAGTGGGTATTAGTTTATATTTAGTTGTAGTTTTGATTTACATTTCCATTATAATTAATGATACTGATACTCTTTTCATGTACCTGTTTGCCGTTCTTTGGAAAAATGATATTTTATACAGAAATAGAAAAGACAATCCTAAAAGTCATATAGCAACACAAAAAACATAAATAGGCAAAGTAATCTTGAGAAAGAAGAATAAAGCTGGAGGAATCACTTCCTGATTTCAAAGTGATTGCAAAGCTACAGTCATCAAAACAGAATGGTCATGGCATAAAGATAAGCATATAGAGCAGTGAAACAGCATAGAGGAAATAGAATCGGAGAACAGAATGGGAGAAAAAATTTGCAAGCCATATTCTGATAAGGATTAATTTCCAAAATATATAAGAAATTCCTGCACCTTGATATGAATAAAAAATCTAATTTAACAAAATTTATTTTTTACATTCCGTATTATCTTTTTTAAATCAACATGCAATATTTGTGGGATGTAGTATGATGTTTCAATACGTGTATACTTTTTTTTTTTTTTTTTTTTTTTGCAATTTGAGATTCCAGGCAGTCTCCCACCCAAGTCCTAACCAGGTCCGACCCTCCTTAACTTCTGAAATCAGACAAGATTGGACACCAGGGTGGTATGGCTACAGACACCTGAGAAATAGTACCTGCTTATACTTATTCAATCAAAACAACATGGAAATATTTTTAAATTAACATAAAAGAAGTAACATGATTGCAAAGTCAATACAAAACAGAGAAAAATATTCTGGTAGGACATCAAATAACTGCTCTCAGGTCACATTGCAATGGAAGATAAGTGACATGGTTTGGGTATAGCTTGCATATCCCCCCAAGTGCATGCATTGGAAGCTTGGTCCTCAGGGCTGCAGTATTGGGAGGCTATGGGACACTAGGTTTCTTCAAAAGGTTGTAATATTAGCCTGGCCCGGTCCTGTCCCACTCTCTGACTTCCCATATAGAAATGTAATCATGTGTTCTCACCATTGCTAACTGCTTTGATGTGATTCAGCCAAAAGGACCCCCTGGAGGACTGAACCAAGGCAGATATCATGTACTTGGGCCTTCAGAACTAGGAGCTAAATAAACCACTTTCCTTCATAAGCAACCTGCATCAGGTATTTCACATAACAAAAGAGAACTAATAATATTTAAATCTTGTTAAAGAGCTCTAAAACCAGTATGAGTGTGCCAGAAATTTGTATACACATTTTAAGCGATGTTATCTATGTACCACTTCTCAAAGATGAATGGAGTAATGGTGGCAATGTGTAGCATGACATTCGCTCAAAAGATGGCATTAATCAAATAAATGCTAGCACTACCATGTGGCAGGACAGCCAAAGAAATTGGTGGAAACATGGTTGTCATTCAGGGAGTGAGAGACCATTTTGAAGTAGAGTTTAAAATCTGAGAATGTTATGGAAGTCCAACAATGGGGGCCTGATGATGCAACAGAGCCTCCAACATGCCTAACAATTGCAAGCATTCATGGTAAGTTTGAGATGCATGGTATCGTGTGTGATGTGCACAAGGGAAAATCTGGGCAACCTCTGTCAGCAACAAGTCCTACTTCCTCAGGTGCTATGGTGTTGAAATAGTTTACATGCTCACACAAAACTCCACCATGTGCACATGAGAAGGGGGTTAGCAGAACAAGCATACAACACATACTTAAAGCAGTAAAATGAAAAGATTTTGTTCCAAGATGTGTGTACATTTTTAGCACCCTCTCTGTATATGTGTGTATGACTTCATTTTTATTAAAAATATTTACATAGAAATGACTGCACAGTGATATATCAATATGTTACTAGGAGTTATCTCAGATGGGATTATGGGTGATTTTATTTTCTACTTTTTCTTCCATGCCAGGGCAAGTGTTCTGCCATCTATCTATACCCCAGCCTTTGTTTTATATTGTTCAGCTTATTTCTAAATTTTCCATCATTAGTGTATGTTTATTATATTTTTATTAAAATTCACATTTATCTTTTTCCTTATAAAGTTAACATATAATCACAGTGGGATATCTGAGAAATTCATAAAAGTAGAAATAGTGATATCAGTTGTTACACAGCCCAAAGAGAGAGATTGTTTCTATTATATTTCCTTAAAGATAATAGTTACTTCAAAAATCCATTTCTCATGTGCCTGGAATACTTCACTCTTTTATCCACAACAAAACTATAGATTATTATTTTACCCATTTTGCAGATTAGCTAATTGAGGTGTAGAGAGATGAAGAAACTAGCCCAAGAGAAGACTATTATAAATAGTGGAGCTGGGACAATGTTACTTTTTTAAGCAGTCACAAAACACTCCATTTTCCATAAAAAATGTCACCGTTAACATTTTGCTATGCTTCCCACTTATGAGTGTTATTTTCCATAACAGAGATCTCCTTCCCAAGATCTCAGAGTAAGGGATAGGGTCTGATCCATCCTTGAGGACAGTGAAAAGCACATGGGGGCTGGGCAGGAGAGGGGAAAAGAGGAGAGGAGGATGGGGACAAAAGGCAAGTTCAAGATCAGAAGTCAGGGAGATGATTAGTGACGCCTCTCTTCTCAGCAGCAGGTGAGGGTATCTGCAGAGAATGAGACACAAGGTTAGACTGGGAACCAAGGCAGTTCTTGACTTCAGTGGGAATAGTCTAGAAGTTCTATGGTAGCAACAGGCAAGGGTGATAGTTGGAGGCTTAGAAAAGGATTCTAAGCATCTAAACCCAGAATGAGATTGAAATATCATAATTGTTTTTCATAGAGCCAATTAGCACATTTAACATGATTTTTTTCCAGCAACAACAATGCAAAAGAATCTCATTAGCCTCTTTTTCTAGGTCCTATCTACCGCCAGTTTATTTGTTTGTTTTTACAGTGCTGGAGATTGAAACCAGGGATAAACCCTCGTTCCCTTGGATCTATTCCAAAAAGCTTTTCTGTAACTTCTTTACATTTTCTAGGTGATCCTAACATGTGGCACCTTTAATCTGAGAGCAGAAAGGCTCTGTTTAATGCAGATTGAGAGGGCCATATTTTAGTAGGTAAATATAAAATTATACAGTCAAGATTATACAGCAAAAATCAAGTGTAGAAAAACAGAGGAGTCCACAGCCTTACAATTTAGAAACTGATGGACTTCAGAAGTCCATTAGCTCCTTATGAACCAACAATGTGATCCAAACCCTAATGCTACTTGGTATCACTATGTAAACACGCTTATCAGATCAAGGGGAGAAAGCAACCCTTTTGCACTGGTGCATTGGTGAAATAGCTTCTGTTCTATTTTGATTTTTATGTACTATCCCAAGAAGAACACTGATAAGCTCCACGGGACTGTTTGAAATCTTAGATCTATGTCACATGAGGAAGAAATAAGGAAAGGACCAACCCTCCATCCTTAGCCCCTGCTCTGATGCCTTCATGTGCCCTCCCTGGGGGAGCCAGAGCAGACTTGTGCACACAAGTCTCTGCTTCCCTCAACAGCACCTCTGTGGGTACCTCTCTGCTGGTTTTGTGCATGTGGTTGGCATGTGGCTGCCAAGGAGTCCACCCTCTGGACACATAGTGCCTCAAGGTTATTATGGATGAAACTATTTGCATCTACTTTCCCTCACAACAATGTTCCTCATGCCAGGCACTTGCCCAGTCATGCAAGTCCTCTTGTTGTTGTTGTTGTTGTTGTTGTTGTTAGGTGCCGTCGAGTCGGTATCCAACTCATGGCGACCCCTCATAGGGTTTTCAATGGCTGAGTGCTTCGGGATTGCCTTGGGAGTGGATTGCCAGGCCCTTCTCCCATTTTTGCGATGCTGGGAATTGAACTTGGGCCTCAGAGACTGCAGCGCAGCGCTCTACCCACTGAGCCAAATCCCAGCCCCGCAAGTCCTCTAGGAAACTATTTTTCAAGCTCTACACATAGCAATCTTCAAAGTATATTTATTCTAAGTCCACAGCCTTAACCTCACATCCCTTTTTTCCATTTCTTCTGTTATGGCCCTAGGCTAGAGCCTACTTCCTGCCTGCTTAAACTGCTGAATTCAGCATTTAGGATCTCATCTATTTTCTAACTAGTCTTTTGTTGTTGTGGTGGGGTGCTATTAGGTACATTAGCTTGGTCATTAGCAGGTAGAGGGGAGGAAGGAGGGGATTAAGAATGACTCTTGCTTCAGCCACAATTGATGATAAAAAAGTAAAATGAATGCCGCCTGTCAGTACTGGAGAGGACATTGTTCAATGGACTCTGCACCTGAATTCTGATCAATAACTGCCTAAATTTTTATCCTTTGAACATCTGCCCAAGAGTCCATTCTTTTGGAAATGCCCCGAGTGTAAAGTGTTTCTCTCTTCCCCTCAAAGACTAAAATTCCTCTATAAAAATCACATTTGACCTTAGATCCGTGCAAGAGCTCCTCTCCAGTGCCCACTTTCACTTCTCGAAGGGGTACTTTCTTTCACAATTAACCTTTGCCTATATTCTCTATAACTTCTGTGTTGGGTATAAATTCTTTTACAGGCCAAACACAAAACCCAAGGTTTTCTGCCAGCCTCCCAGACCTGTGACCCCCTGTAACAGGGCTGGGGATGAAATCCAAGGTCTTATGTGTGCTAAGCTAATGTGCTACCAGTGAGCTATACCCCAGCCCTCTAGTCTTACTGACTTCAGCCTGTTTGTTCCTTTTGCTTCTTCAAACTGTTCTCTAGAGTACACCAATTTTCTAAAAATACAAATCAGTTTAGATAGTGATAATGTACTGCATATTTCCTAAAGCCAGAAGAAAGGAGTTTAAATGCTTTTGCCATTAAGGAATGATGAATGGTTGAGGAGATAGATACATTTAATCTGACTTAAACATTACATGTATGTATGTATATATGTATGGATTGAGACATCAGAGGTAGGTACCTCATAAACATTCACAGTTTTTATATTTTATATATCAGTTAAATCAATTAAATTTATTTTTAAAAATAGAATAACCAAAAACTCAGAGATTTTTAATGGTGGGAATTGAACCCAGGACTTCATGCATGCTAAACATGTGCTTTACCCCTGAGCTATACTCTTATCACAAAACATCAGTTCAAATCATTCTCATGCTTAAAATCTTTCAGTGACTTCCTCAAATGTTTTAGGATGAAGCTTCAACTCTGAACTTAGCACTAAAGGCCTCTTATGGTCTGGCTTCAGCTGGCCTTTCTCACCCTTCTTCTACCACAACAAACAAAAATGGTCCACCTTGGGTCCTCTGAGCTTCTTGGCTGTATCACAGTATCATGTCTCTCTGCTTCCACCCTCTCCATTCAGCTGGCACTGTGTCCTTCAAGCTGCCCCTGGAGCACCTCCTGCCCAGGAAGCATGTTCTGGTGTCTGAGTTTAGTTTGAATATTCTTCATATGTGCTCCATAGCACATTGTCCTGCTACTTAAAACTTAATCCCTGATTTATTTGTTTGAAAGACATATGACCTACATGGTTATGAATGTGCAGTGTAGCTGATTCCAATAAGCTGGACGTGGACAGGACCTGATGATCACAATCTTGACCACCTTGATGTAGAACACCTGGAATGGCCTTGGGAGAGCTTGGTTCTGCAGCCATGGCAATGAAATAAGCAGAACTAAACAGCATGGCTAGGGCTATGGTAATGGTAATGGAGCTATCAACATTCCCTCTTGGAAGGAGGAGGGAAGGAAGGTCAGGAGACACTCATGGGACCCCACAAGACCCTCCTCTGAGGTGTTGTCACTAGGCCCTCTTGCCTCAGCTGCATGTGTTGCTCAGTTATATAAGAGAAGAATGATTGGCTGAAGGTGGGTGGTATAACCTTCTGTGGAACATGAGTGTAACTGTATATAAATGTCGTGCAAGAGTTACCCATGCTCCTCTAAGAAACTCAAGGTCCTCAAGGTTTAGCTTAATATGATACTTCTTTTGTTTGTCTGCATTCCTCCAGCTTTCACATACAGAGTGAAGGAGTTCCATGAGGGGAGATCAGAAAGGCAGCTGAGGAAAGGAAGGAAGGAAAGGGAGTTCCATTCTAGTTCTTTACCCATTTTGCAGATCAGCTAGTTGAGGTGTAGTTCTTTAAAGGAGTTACAAAATTCTTGTGGTGTACTCAAGGCTGGGGTTTGGCTCAGTTGATAGCGCACTTCTCTGCACTCTCTGATGCCACAGGTTCAATCTCCAGCACCACAAAAATGGGAAAAGTATGTGGCAATCCACTCCCAAAGCAATCAGCTATTGAAAACCATATGAATAGCAGAGAAGCACTGACATAGTGCTGGACATGGCACAGTGTCAGAGAGGGTTTCGTTCTGTTATACATAGGATGGCTATGAGTTGGACCCAACTTGACAACACCTAACAACAACAATAATGCCGTTACTCACACTATACTATCATTATATAATCAATCAGTTAATTGGTGCATATTAGGGAGGATCTCTCCCAAAATTCTAATCTAGTTAACAAGAAAAGACAACTCCAATTACAGTGAAAGATTCAAGTAACACTCCAAAATCAATAATAGAAAGATGACATAAGGAAGTGGCTGGTAAGTGAATGATACCAACTGCAATTTCTTGTGTGACAGTACTTGGAGACACCCCAAGCTCGGGTGTCCCAAGAACACTTCACCAAGTAAGTGAGCTTTGAGCTTTGATCAGAAGTTGAGCTGCATGTAATCTTTTCAGGCAACTGAATGGCATGATCAAAAGGGAGGAGGCAAGCTGATCCCACAGGTGAGTGGATGAATCTGTTTGGCGGGAGGAAAGGAGTCCGTGGTGAGATGGGTAGGGGACCCAGAAAAGGCTGAAAGGGCAGGTTGAAGCCAAATTTTGGCAGGTCTTAAATAAGCATCTACTAGAGTTGGGACTTTCTCTCAAGAGAAAAGGAGAGTCATTGAATTTTGAGCAGGTGAAAGACATAATTGAATTTAACTGAATTAAAAACAATTTTTTAACAATGCTGGGAATCAAACCCAGTGCTAGGCAATCCTCTGCCATTGAGCTACACCTCCCAGCCATTGAATTTAAATTTTAAGAATGTTAATCTGCTTTCTGTTGAAGATGAAAGCTATAGAACTCAGGGACTATGAAGTTCAAGTGCTTTCTCTCATAGATGAAGTAAAGGGAGGTTAAGAGCTTTTTCTTAGAGTCACAATTTCCTAACTAGTAATCTAATTTCCTGGGCTGGGATTTACCTCAGTTGGTAGAGAGCTGCTCTGCAGTCTCTGAGGTCCTAGTTCAATTCCCAACCCTGCAAAAATGGGAGAAGGACATGGCAATCCACTCCCACAGTAATCCTGAAACAATCAGCCATGGAAAACCCTATGAGGTTCGCTACTTGATGGCACCTAACATTAACAACAACCTAATTTTCTTTTGGCAGTTTTTAAACTTCTAAATTCACCTGCCTTATAAGCCCTGTGTAGAAGCAGGTGTATTATGAAACACAGCCCTTTAATAAGAATAGTGGGCATGTGTGCGAGGAGTGTTAAGAATGAGTTGCACACAGGAAACTAAAGTGCCATAATAATGGCTACACTCCGTCCATACATACCTGCAGCCATACCACTGTGGCATTGGATCCCATCAGATCTCAGAAGCTAAACAGGGTCAGACCTGGTTAGCACTTGCATGGGAGACCGCCTGAGAACACCAGGTGCTGTAGGCTTCGGAGAAGGACCTGGCAACCCCTCCCAAAAATTAATCTGCCAGTGAAAACCCTATGTATAACATAGAAGCACAACAATTGTGTTTTGTCTATTATACATAGGGTTGCTATGAGTAAGACACTGACTTGATGGCACCTAACAATGAAACTCATTATACTATGTCGTTATTCACAATTGAAAAAATCATACTATACTTCATAAATATGTACAGTTATTATTATATGTTACCTAAAAACATTTTTTAATGTTTAAGGAGATGAAATTGCTACCATGATTTGATCATTGTACATCATATATATATATATATATATATATATATATACATATATACACACATACATACGTATATATACATATATAGTATATGTATGTATGTATGTGTGTGTGTGTGTGTGTATATATATATATATATATATATAAATATATATATATATATATATATACTGAATTATCACCCTGGACCCCATTAAAAAAGGAAGAAAGAAAAAGGTGGCTAGTTTCCCAGGAGCCTGTGTAGATGCCGTGAGAGCTGACATGACTTCGTATTTTGCAATGGGAAGTACATGTAAATATTTTTGCAAAACTAATAAGTAAAACAGAAAAGTCAATCTATTTATTGTGGTCTTTCTTTTTCTTTTTCTGTTCCTTTTCTTTTTTGTTTTTGTTTGGTTTGGTTTGGTTGGAGACAGGATCTCTCTATGTACCCCAGGCTGGCCTCAAATTTTCAGTGATCCTCCTGCCTCTACTTCTTCAGTGCTGGGATTACAGGTTCTTCCCACCACAACTAGATACCTGTGAGTTTTGAAAAAATAGAACACATTTAAGTAGAAGAGGACACAGAACTAAAGGTTGGAAGGAATATAAAAGAAGTATTTCTAGGTACTTTCAAGTCATTTGAGGTTGAGGGCACTGCCTCACAAAGGAAAACAACAAGAGAAAAAGAAATAGAGCATGAGCTGTGCATGTAATCTTGGAAGATGCTAAAACTATTGACTAGAGGGGGAAAGAATGGGCCAGGCTGGATAAGGCAAGAGTCCAACCCTGCTCAGAATCAAAGGGAAATCTGAGAAGGACAAGTATCTATCAGTACAGGAATCATTAATCTAGATTTCAGACCAGGCTGGAAATGGTCCAGAAAACAAATCTAAGGATGTTAAGTTCAAGAAGAAAAGGGGGAACAAATGTTCAAAGCAGTGTCAAGGATTCAGGTGCATCAACTCTAACAGTGGCAGAGGCAGGAGTCCAAACAGTAGATGGTCAGAGGAAGCCCAAATGGAAGGCTCTATCAAACTAGAGTCTGAACTTGGGTAACTTGGCATCCAGAATCACAGCCAGACCTAAGACATTTTAGATTCCTTAGCCTCTCACACATGGATGGGTTCCAGATGGTAGGTGGAGGTAGAGGTGGGAGGATAGGTGGAATACAGAGGAAGAAGCAGCCTGAGATAGCAGACCCTGAACCACAGTTGGACGGGGATCTGGAGCTGTTGAGCAAAGTTCATGTGAACTTTGGTCCCCTAGAAGACAAATCTCACCAAGGGAAGAAGGTGCTGAGGATCTCTGTCCACCACCAGGGGGTACCTCCAGTCCAGGATGGCTCTGTTGGTTTTCAGGACTTCGTGGTGATGTGGAGGATGAAGGACAGAGCAGCTTCTGACCTACACTCAGACTTACTATTGCTATGTGACTCCCCAGCAGCCAAATTTCTCACTTTCCCACTTTAAAAAAAGAAGACAGGGAAGAATTCTTAGGATGTGATGGATTCCAAACCCACATAAAGAAGAGCAGTAACATTTAAAAAGAGAAAAAGAGAAGAAAAAGTGTAGAAAGCCAAACTGTCTTTGAGGAAATGAAGACAAAAAAAAAAAAAAAATCCAGAACATATTGAATTCAGGGGAGATAATGAATTCCATGATGGTCTCTTACCCTTTTCATATCCTATGAATGGAATATCTAGAGTAGGTAAACTTTATAGACAGATAAAAACACAGCCTTTGCTCTTTGGGAGAATTTGCATGTTTACTCATTTTTATTGGAGGCAGGTGGGAGAAAGAGAGAGAGAGAGAAAGAGACTAGTGTTAGAAGATGAAGTATTTTAAGATTAGTTAGCTCACAAAGGATGCACTTGAATGTATCTTTTAAGGATTTTTAAATGTTTTTAAATGCTGCCTTATAAAATACAACAGGTTATTAAAATTATCAGAAAAGGAAGATTGGTGGGAAATTACCCAGGTAGTCTAGCTGGAAATCTATAATATAAATTATTTCCTCATGCTTGCTATTCTCCCCAGGTGTTATGCTGGTTTAAGGTAGAACAGGATCTTTGATTTAAGCATTGGTATACTTTATAGCGGCACTGGGGTTTAGCTCAGTTGGTAGAGTGCCTGCTCTGGACTCACTGAGGACCCAGGTTCAATCCCCAGCACTGCAAAAGAGGGAGAAGGACCTGGTAATCCACTCCCAAAGCAATCCTGAAAGAATCAGCCAATGAAAACCCTATGAGAGTCCCTACAAGTTGGACCTGACTCAACAGCACCTAACAACAACACTTTATAGCTGTGCCTGTCACTAATAAATACTTGACTAATTTGAGGGAAGCATCAGGGCCTTGTTTCCCATCTGAGAGGTGGACTAGAGAACCCAGCCAGGGCCCCCTGAGACTTGAACAGAATGCAGTACTAAATGCCTAAATGTAAGGATCTATACAGATAGCTGGGTGGGCACTGAATGTAGTTTTTTCCAAAGTTCTAGGCTGTTTGGCATGCTTTTCCCCCTGTAGTTGCATGGTTGCATCCTAGACAGCAGTTAACATTTCTAAAGCTCACGCCTCTGCACCCTTCTGGGGCATTTTCCCTTAGCCTGGCTTGCAGGTCTCTATGCTCATCTGAACGTACATCCTGAGTCTTTTTCCCATCGCCAACTCCTAACCACGTGGTGCCCACTCCTACAGATGCTTCTGCCTCTGCCAGGGCAGGCGCAGGGCTGTGAGCCCATCTTTTCCAGTGTGCTGGCATGCATCCATTCCCCAGGGGCCAGAGGTGGGGCGTTGCTCTCCCCACTTGGCTGATGATTGGTGCCCCTCCCATCCTTCCCAGCCACACTCCAGCCTCCATCGTGCTTGCTTCTAGTCTAACCATTCCAGATGTTTTATATCAATCATCAGGTCCAGCCCAGAGGAATCATCTACACAACACATGGGCAGTGGAGCAGGATTCCTTTAGGTATGGATGACAATTTGTATATGTCCTGGAGATCTTTGTTCAGAGAACACTGTTATATAGGGGAAAGGTGATTGAAAGAGAAATTTTATCTGTTATCATAATTAAGTGATTTTCCCCTACTCTTAGCCTGGTATTGATTTAGTCTAGTATCTTTGGAGCATGTGCTAATTTTTTCCACATCGTATCTCCTCAATTCCCTGTGTATTATTATAGCAGGCGCCCAGCCCTCCTTACAGAATGCTGACTATGGGGAGGGAAATGCTCTAATTGATGTTGAGGATACTTGTGTCCTCTTAATACTAGGTTTTTATCACTCTTAGTATTAGATTCCACCTTCATTACCTGTGCTGTTAGAGGATGCTAGGTGGAAAGAAAGGGAATTAAGAGGCCCCTGCAGCCACCTCTATCTAGCCATGTGCTTCCCAGGCACCTGAGATGTGAATATCATGCTAGCTCCCTCCGGATACAAATGCCTGGGTCTAGTGGTCAGTGCTTTCTGTAAGGAGGAAGCAGAGGACTCAAGTCGCCCCTGCATTTTTAGCCCTGAAGGATGACAAGGACTTATGTGAGACTCATCCACCCCCAGCAAGTGGAAAGGATATTGTTCAGCAGAGCCTGCTCCCTTAACAAGATCACAGCCATCCAGATTCCTAACCTTTTGAAACATCAGCTTCTGGGCCCATTCCTCAGAAAGCCCTGGGGAGTCCATGAGCCCATTCCAGGAATAGGCCCCAGTAATGTTTCTTTCCTCCCTGAGGGTTTGAATATGCTATAAAAGAAACATGTGACCTCAGCTTTAAGCAGCAATTGTTCTTTCCTATTACCTGCTCTCATGCCTCAAACGTGTACTTGTTGTTGTTAGGTGCCACTGAGTTGGTATCCGATTCATGGTGACTCCACGTATAACAGGTGAAACACTATTGTAGGTGCTTCTCTACTATTCATAGGGTTTTCAATGGCAGATTGATTTTTTTTTTTTTTTTCGGAACTGGGGTTGAACCCAGGGCCTAGTGCTTGCATGCTTTGCAAGTGCTAGACCACTGAGCTGTACCCTCAGCCCATTTTTTTTTTTTACTTTTTGAGACAGGGTCTTGCTAAGTTATGCAGAGTCCCTCTGGTCTCAAACTTGCGATCCTCCTGCCTCCACCTCCCGAGCTGCTGGGATTACAGGCATGTGCAACTGCGTCTGGCTCTGGCAGATTGATTTTTGAAAGTAGGTTGCCAGGTCCTTCTCCCAGGCCTATAGCACCTGCTGTTCCCATCCAAGCACTAACCAGGCCCGACCCTGTTTCTCTTCTGAGATCTGATGGGATCGGACACCACAGTGCTTCGGCTGCAGGCAAAGGTGCACTATCTTTAATAAATCTAGCCTATGTACTCTATGTAATTTCTGTGTCTTATACACTGAACACAAATGAACACAAATGAACCAAAGTGACATCTGTTACACTGGGGTGAGAGTTGCTGCTGGTCTCCCAATAAAGCCTTTCAGACCTGCGAGACCCTCCTATACTTGGATTTCTTTAATATGCAACTTTTAAAAATAAAAATATAATTTTTAAAAAGTGGAATGCTTAAAAGGAGAATTTCTTCTGTTTGCTGTTACTAATATTAAGGTTGCAGGGATCTATGATAAAGTTGCTATTTGCCCATTGCCCTGGGGAGTCAGCTTATTAAGAAGGGGACATGATAAAGAGTAAAACCTTGCTGTGGTGGTGGTTGTTGTTAGGTGCCATTGAGTTGTATTCAACTCATAGCGACTCTCATAGGGTTTTCAATGGCTGATGGTTTCAGGATTGCCTTGGGAGTGGATTGCCACGTCCTTCTCCCATTTTTGCGGTGCTGAGAATTGAACCTGGGACCTCAGAGACTGCAGAGCAGCACTCTACCAACTGAGCTAAATCCCAACCCATATATATATATATGCATATATATGCAAATATTCCAAAATCAAAAAACTAAATCCAAAACAGTTCTTGTCCCAACATTTCAGGAGAGGAATACTCAGCCTGTATAACTTAGTACTAGCTTAAAATGGAAAGGCAAGCTTTGGCAGTACAAATAGTAGGAGAGTCTGATCCCAGCGATAGTTCAGAAGGAGGTGGTGATGATGAGTGAAGTGTTTCCAGGACTTGGGGATTGATGCAAAATCAGCATTGCTACCCAGATCACAGAGTTCTTTCCTTGTTGGGGGCGCTGTTAGAAAATGATGTTGGGAGAGGTAATAGAAAGATTGTTACTGGTGGCCTGGAGAAATACCTCCAACCTTGAGTGAAGCAGCAAAGATTAAGATGCTCCCCAAAACAGAAAAGGCAGAGAGACCAGAGTGTAAAGTGTGCTTTCAATGGAATGAAAGTACAGCAAAAGGATAATATACCTTACAGTGGAGGGCACACAGGGAGAGAACAAAGGACTGGGCACCCTGGGTCTTTGCTCCTTAAAGATTTTATCAAAGTGAACATGAAAGCCGCACCCTGAAGAGGACGATTTGGGCCGCATGGATGAAGCAGCATTCTTGCCTTTTCAGGCCAACCAAGGAGGACATAACTACATTCTATTACCAGCATTCTATTACAGTTGGTCTAACCCTCCAGCAGTTATATCTGTTCTGCGTGCCCACCAACCCAGGATGTGTTCTTTGGATAGGAGGAAATAGCTAACCACACTTGTCATCACTTTACCTTTCAGTTTTGCAGTCAGTTAAAAGCTATCCTACCACTGGTTTATCTTTAACCTTGTGGGTAGTCATAAGAAGCTTCTGGATTTTTTTATCAACTAATGAAAGGCCAGGGCTGGGGTTTAGCTCATTTGGTAGAACCCTGCTCGGCATTCTCTGAAGACCCAGTTCGATCCCTAGCACCATGAAAATGGGAAAAGGATGTGGCAGTCCACTCCCAAAGCAATCCCAAAACAATCAGCCATTGCAAACACTGTGAGGATCACTATGAGTTGGACCTGATGTGAGGCCACCTAACAATAACATCAATGAAAAGCTAGTGTTGGTTTATTGTCTATATTTATAGTTAGTTACAAGCAGTTTAGGGTTTTTTGCTATTCTTCTGCAGCTACTTTCTGCTGTTTCAGGGCATTGTACCTGCCTGAAGCATCCTACTCCTTGGCTATCTAGGGATGGGGCAGGAGGCAGATGGGCAGGTGAAGTGCTGACATCCTGGTATGGCAGGAGCTGAGAGTAGAGCTAGTTGTCAGCGGGCATAGGGTGACTGTAGTTGTCCTGGAAGGAGGAGGTTAAAGAAGTCCCTTCTCGGAAAACCACCCTTGAATTAACTGGGTGAGCTTGTCTTTCCAAGGTGGCAGGGATCCTATAAAGCCTTGATGATTTTCCACTGGGCAGCTTGTGGGAGATGAGAGGACCTTTTCGTTAAGCCCAACCCACCCTTCAAGGTTAAGCTGATATCCTTGTTGTAAAGATCATCCCTTCTCCTTGGGGAGGTTCAGGGGAGGAGTTGGCAAAGCAGGGACAGAGGGGATGAAGGCCCCAATGACAAGCAAGTGGGGGTCTCTTTGCTGCCTGGCCAACTAGACAATTCCTCAGAGTCACCTTGTCTGTGTTGGTGTCCTCTGCTGTTGGGGCAGCAGTACGGCTTTGAGAAGTTAGAGAGTTTGTGGGTCAAGATTGATGGGGTAATGCATAGATGTAAGAAGCCCATTTCCTTTCAGATGGATATGTGAGCATGTAGGACTAGGAAGGCATCCTTAGAGCCTGTGTAGATGGCGGCCCTTTCCCTTTGGTTAAGGTTCGGGCCCAAGTGGGTGCAACAAATTTGGCCAGTTGGGAGGGCCTTCTGGGAGGGCCTGGGCCTCACAGTCTCAAAGAAGAAGACCACCCCATACCTAGTTGCCTCTCCCTTTTGCATGATACTGCTACCATCTATGAACCAAAGAACCTCTGGGTTTAGGAGGAGTCTGTTAGTGAGGCCCACTCAACTGAAATTAGTCTGCCCTATGGCTTCCGTACATTGAAGCTCCAGAGAGAAGAAGTATGGTGTTGGGAGGAAGGTTAGTGATTTAAGTATGGTGCTGATCTGGAGGGTGACTTCAGGATTTTCCAAGAGTGGATTTTGTATTGAAGCAGGTGGCTATCAGTTAGCCAGTATGTCCCTCTAAGCTGGAGAGGTTCTGCTACTTGGTATGAGGCACGTACTGTTAGAAGTTGGCCTGAGGTGAGCTTGAAGGCATCCTCTGTTAAGAGGGCTCTAGTAGTAGTGGCTTGTAGGCATCCAGGCCATACTAATGGTATCAAGTTCAGGCTTCTGGATAGACAGCCCATGATCTCTCGAGTTACCCCTCACATCAGAGTTAATCCCCCCAGGGAAATCGCTGTCCTCTCAGTTATGAAGAGGTGGCAGGGCCATTTCATTCAAGGGATGCCAAGTGCAGAGGCCTGTGTAAGGGAGGTTTCTAGTTGGCAATATGGTTTTTCTCACGGGGCCTCCCACTGTAGAGGTTTGGAGTTCTCTCTTCCCTTAAGGACCTCATACAGGGGTTTAGCAATCAGCCCATAATTAGGAATTCAGAGTCTATAGTGTCCTCACAGGCCCCAAAAGGACCATTATTGTTTCCAAGTACTAGACAGAGGGAGATGTTTAATTAATTTAATTAATTAATTAATTAATTAATTATCTCCATTGATAACCCTCTTTTTCCAGGGGTAAGAACCAGTCCCAAGTATTCAACCCTTCATTGGACGAGCTGTGCCTTGGAGAGAGAAAGGTTATATCTTCAGTCATTGAGGAAGTTTAGGGTACATGCAGCATGTTGCTGAGATTTTTCCTGTAGAGAAGCAAGTGAGCAGAAGATTACATTTGGGAGTAGCTGACTGTCCTCAGTGTGCAATTCCTGTAAGTCTTGGGAGCAGGCCTGGCTGAACAAGTGAGGACTGCCCCTGGACCCCTGCGGGAAGACTCTCCAGGTTGGTTGATGGGATTTAAGGGATGGTTCAATCCACTCAAAGGCAAATAAAAGTTAGGAGACAGGGTTTAGAGGCATTCAAAAGAATGCATCCGTTAGCTCTAAGAGAGAAAAACAGCTATGCTCTGAAGATATTTGGCCCAGAATGGTAAAGGGGTCAGGGACCATTGGATGGAGGGGGACAACAGCTTCATTAAGGAGCCTCAAGTCCTAAATTAATCAGGCAACCCCTGTCAGCCTTTTCTACTGTTAGGATCAGAGTATTGTAAGGGGTGTTACAGGGGGTTAAGAGGCCATGTCTGATAAAGTTAGTAATCAAGGGCTTCAGACCTTCACAGGCCTCTGGTTTGTGGGTATTGTCTCCTTTTGGGAAAGTAATTGGGGTCCTTTAAGGTAATCCTAGTAGGTTTGGCAGTTTTTGCCCTTCTTGGGGTCCCATCTGCCCACACTCAGGGATCAACTCTTGGGAGTGAGAGAGTGGGTTAGAGGGGGCAGAATTCCATCCTAGGGGGGCTAGAAGGTGTCACCCCTTCATGGCATCATAGAAGACCAGACCTGCCCTTACCCAGGAGAGGAGATCCTTCCCTGTGAAGGTACTGGGGTACTGGGGCATTAGGAAGGAATGAGTAAAGACAGAACCATTCCAGTTGCAAAGCAAAGGTGGGATGAATTCCAAATCTTTGGTTTGCCTCCAGTCCTCACAAGTGAGATTGAGTTGGAGGAATGCCTGCCTGAGAAAGAAACTAAGACCAAGTTAGGTGCTCCTGAATCTAGCAAAAAATTAATGATCCTGTCTGCCAATTTCAGAACCGCCATGATGGCTGTCTTTGGAGGAAGAGCCACATGTAGGCCAGAGCCCCCTCATTAAGAATGTGTCCATGCCATGGAGGTGGACCTGTGGTCCTTGGGGCAGCCAGGGTAAGAGAAGGAAGATTATACAGATGGGTAGCAGGGGAGAGTGGGCATTGGTGGGGGAATCTCTCGCTCTCAGGCCAGTTGTACCCAGAAAAAAGAAGGTGTTATGGGCAGAGGAAAAAGCAGGAGGTAGGGGAAGATGAAAGGAGAGGGGGAAAGAAGGAAAGGGAGAGGGAAAGAGAGAGGGAGGGAGGGAGAAGAGAGAGAGAGAGATGCAAGTGATCTAGCACACCTCAAAAGGTTACCATACCTCAGATCTTAGTCATAGTACCAGAAATGTTACTGACATAGAAAAAACACCTGTCTTTGGATGAAATGGCTGAGATTAGGATGCTCCCCCAACAAAGAAAAGACAGAACAAGGATGAAGTGTGCTTTTAATGGAACAAAAATACAGCAAAAGAATAGTACAGCTTACAGAGGTACATACACCAGGAGAGAACAGAGGACCAGGATCCCCAGGTCTGTATTCATTATAGTTTTTGTGGAAGTGAGCACAAAAGCAGTGCTCTGCTGAGGGGGACGTGGGCCTTATGTGAGAAAGCAGCCATTTGCCTTTCCAGGCCAACTGAAAAGGAATTAACTACCACATTCTATTTCAGTTGGTTTAACCCTCCATCAGTTAAAAACTGGTCTGTGTGGCCCCAAACTCAGAGTTTTTTAGGTAGGAGGAAATAGCTAATCATACTTTGTAATCACTTTACCTTTTAATTTTGGGTCAGTTAAAATCCACCTTGACACTTGTTTACATTTAACCTTGTGGTTAGTTACAAGCAGGTCATAGTTTTGGTTTTTTTTTTTTTTAATCAGTTAATGAAAGGTCAGTGATAGTTTATCTTTTAACTTTGCAGTTCATTACAAGCAGTTTGGGGTTTTTCATTACAGTATTTGAAATCTACATCCTTCCCATTTCATAACTCTCTGCCTACCCCAACAACATTATTACAGCAATCCTTGGATGCTAGGCTCACTGGTATTAATCACTCTTCCTCAGGTAGTGGGAAAACAAAATTCTAGAGTAAGAATCCCTGTGTACCAAGTGTTTTAGGTTAGATCTGGTATTGGTAGCTGCTGGTGTGGGACAGTGTAGAGAAGAGGTGTGACATAGGAAGGCAGCAATAATAGGAAAGGACATTTGCCACTGAAATTTGATGGATAGGAACAAATGACTGAGTATGTAGGCGGATAAAGAAAGTTGCATCACATGGGGGGATTTTTTGGCTGAAGGTAATGGGAACAACAGTGACTTAACCACTGCAGACTCTCATCTTAACACATCAGCTCAAGAAAAATAAAAAGGTGGTTTCCTGGCAGGTGGAGCCATTAGTGATGGATGTCATTAAGCGACTGGGAAATGGTTGCATTTATGGTCACAAGATGGATTCTGCATTGCTGAGGGATGCAGAAAAGTATAGGAAAATACCAATGAAAAGAGCCATCATCTTGGTAATTCAAGGGTTCCAAGATAACTTGGAGAAAGCTATTTGAGTTACTGCAGCAGGAGAGGAAGAGGGAGTAGTGGAGACTAGAGGTGCATTCTTCTGAAAGGACAGGGGAAAAGAGCTCTGGAGGAAGTTTAAGAGGAACGTGAAGTATTTTCTTTACTTTCCCCCCAAATAAGAGCTAGTATAACAAGAAATTTCAAATTAATTCCAATTGCTATGGTTCTTATTGGTTTTTATGTGGTTTTTATTTTGCAATCTTACCAAACAGGCCAATTTTAGGATATCCTTCCTTAAGAAAAAATCAGCCCTCCAAATTCTGCCTGTTTCTAATCAGCTCTATGCTGTCCTGTCCCCTCTGATTCCTGGGGAATGGTTACCTCACCGTAGAACTGTCAGTTTTTTGGCATTTAGCTTCTTTTTGGGTAAAATGTACCTTTCTAGCACTACAATTTTAGATTTATTATTGTTTAACTGTTGAATACCTACAGTTATAGGACTGTGGCATCCGATCCCAGATCTCAGAAGTTAAGCAGGGTCGGACCTGGCTAGTACTTGGATGGGAGACTGCCTGGGAACACCAGGTGCTGTAGGCTTTTGGAGACTGACCCGGCAACCCACTACCAAAAAACAGTCTGCCATTGAAAACCCTATGAGCAGCAGAGAAGCACTGACAATAGTATTTCACCTATTGTATGTAGGGTCGCTAAGGGTCAGACACAAACTTGACAGCACCTAACAACAACAACTACTGAATATTTGGAATGCTTCAGTTTTAGTTTTTCTTGGTTTGTTATTTATTGATCTGTGAGAATACCACTTAATGGGACCTTGTGACCTTTCTGTAATGGGGATTTGTGTACATAACTCAAATATTAATCTTTTGTTGTTGTTGTTGTTTTAAGGATGTATTGAAATTTTCTTTCCCAGTTAATATATAACTATTTTAGTGAGTGTCTCATATGGACCTAAAAAAGAAGTTGCAATATCTGTTTATAGAGGAGAAAGTTTGATTATATATATTTTATATCAGCCTTATTGATGGCATTTTGATATATGAGCTATATTTCCTTTGCATACATCAGGTATTAATCTCATATATTCAATTTAATAACAGGTTCCCCAAGCCAGGAGAATGTACAAATCAACAGAAAGTGGTTTTTTGGGTTTTTGTTGTTGTTGTTGTTGTTGTTGTTGTTTGCCTATTTGTCTTATCTTCCTCCTTGTTTCACAAAAAAAGAGAATTTGGAGGTTGCCTGGCATCTCTACCCCCACCCTCCTCCTCTGCCTTGTCAGGTAAATCCTATGTCTTGGCGTATAATCTTAAACACACCTTTCAGGAAAAGATGAACTGGGTCCATCAAATACCCATCCTTAAAAGTGCAGGCCAGCCCTGCAGCAAGGATGATGGAGCAGAAACTAAAGGAGGCTCAGCCTTGGAGGAATCAATGGGACAGTACCTTAGTCCCCTGGTGTCATGTTGGGCCACCCCCAGGTGACTCAGGGAGTCTGTATTTCTTGGCTCCAAAGAGTCTAGCACTTCCTCACTTTTCTCCATATATATATATATATATGGAGAGAGAGAGAGAGAGAGAGACTATTTTATAAATAGGCATCATGGTATTTATACTCCTCTGAGTCCTGCTTGATTCAAGTAATGATCTTACATGATCTAGATTTCTTGTTATTACCATATATTTGCAAGTTTTTGTCTTGTTTTGTGAGACATGATCTGTCACTATGTTACTCAGGCTAGTCTTGAACTCCTGGGCTCAAGCAATCCTCCTACCTCAGCCTCCCAAGTAGCTGGGACTAGTGGTACATAGCACCATGCCTGGCTTTATGCTAGGATATCTCTTTCTCACACATGCACACATATACACACTCTAACATATGTATGTATGTGTGGGTATATATATGTAAACACACACACACACACACACACACACATATATATATATATATATATGGTGCTGGGAATCTAACCCAGGGTCTCGCACATGCTAGACAAGCATCTTCCACTGAGCTGTATCCCCAACCCTTGTTTTTTTTTTGGAGACAGGATCTCCCTATATATAGCACACACTGGCCTTGAACTTTCTGTGTGGTCCCAGCTGATCTAGAACTCATGATCTTTCTATTTTTTCCTCCTAAGTGCTGCAATTTACACATGTGCACCACTATGCCTGGCTTCCATTATGATCTTTAACAGCTGCAGAATAATTACTGAATCATTATACTCTGATTTATTTAGCCAATTCCCTATTGGGCATATAGGTTATTTTTAGTTGTTTCCTATCATAACTAGTGTGTACGGAAGAGAGGGAGGGGTTAGTCTTTCTAATCATTAGACTTTTGTTATTTTACCTTCTAGGGATCATAACAAAAGTTGAGGTTTTAAGTTCTGAGTTTTCTTCACAGCCATTTGTTGTTGTTCTTGAAGATAGGTGACCTCAAACTTACAATATAGCCCAGGCTGCCCTTAAAATTGTGATCTTCCTGCCTCAGCCTTTCTCGATTGCCAGGATTAGAGATGTGTGCCACCACATACAGCCAGCCCTGGATTTTTTTCCACTTAGCATAATGGTTTTAAAGTTCATCTGTGTTTTAGAAAGTATATGTGCTTTGTTCCTTTTTGTAACTATTCTATTGCATAACACACTATATCACATTTACCAATAGATGATCATTGAGGTTATTTCCACCTTTTGGATATTGTAAATGCTGCTGTGAATATTCATGGGCAAGTTTTGGTGCAGAAATTTGTTTTCACTCCCCTTGAGACTATACCTAGGAGTTCAGTTTCTGGGGATATAGTAACTGTGTGTTATCATCTAATGAACAGCTTGATTGTTTACAAAAGTAGCTGCACCACTTGTGGTTCCCACCCGCAGTATATGAGTGTTCCAGTCTTCACATCCTTACCAGCTTGGTATCTCACCCACTGGTTCTAGCCATTTGAGTTGTGCTGAAGTGATTTCTCAGTGTGGTCTGGATTTCCACTTCACAAATGACTAATGACGTTGTTGTTAGGTGCCTTCGAGTCATGTCCGACTCATAGCAACCCTTATAGCGTTTTCAATGACTGATTGTTTCAGGATTGCCTCGGGAGTGGGTTGCCACATCCTTCTACCATTTTTGTGGTGCTGGGAATTGAACTCAGGACCTCAGAGACTGCGAAGCAGTGCTCTACCAACTGAGCTAAATCCCAGCCCAATAACATTGAGCATCTTTTTATGTGGTTATTGGTCACTAGTGTATCTTTCTTAGAGAAATGTCTATTGAAATTATTTACTAATTTTCAAATTGGGTTTGTTTTATTATTGAGATAGGAGTTCTTTATATGTTATAGATTCAAGTCCTATGTCAAATATATGATTTGCAGATATTTTCATCCATTCTGTAGGATGTCCTTCATTTTCTTAAGTGATGCCTTTGAAGCACAAAAGTATGTATGTATTTATTTATTTGTTTGTTTGTTTTGCAGTGCTGGGGATGGAACCCAGGGCCTCAGGCATTTCATGCAAGTACTCTATCACTGAGCTACAGCCTCAGCCCAAAAGTTTTGGTGAAGTCCTGTTTTAATTTTTTTACGTTGCTTATACTTTTGCTGTCATATATATGAAACCCTTGTCAATTCCAAGATCATGATGCTTTTTTTTTTCTTTTGAGATAGAATTTCACTATGCAGCCCAGGCTAGCTTGAAACTGGCCTCCTGCCTCAGCCTTCCAAGGGCTGGACTACAGGTATGCACCACTACACCTAATTTAGTGTCTTGTTTGTTTTGTTGTTTTGGTGCCATTGAGTGGAATCTGACTCACAGCAGCCCTCGCAGGGTTTTCAATGGCTGATAGTATCAGGATTGCTTGGCTTCTTTCACTCAGCATAATGATTTTTAAATGTAGCCATATTATTGTGTATATCATTTATTCTTTTTTATTGTTAAATAGTATTCTATTGTATGACTATACATTGTGCTACAATTTGCTAATCATTTTTCCTGTTGTTGGACATTTGAGTTGCTTATGGGTTTTGGCAATTGTGAATAAAGGTGCTGATTATATTTATACACAATCTTTGTGTGGATGTCACCTTTCAGTTTCTGAGTTAATACAGAGCAATGGAATTGTTGTATCATAAGCATATGTTAAAGTTATTAAGAAACTACTGCAGCTGGGGGTGTTGCTCAGTGGTACAGGGCTTTTCTAGCATGTACAAGACTCTGGATTCAATCCCTAGCACTGCAAGGAAAAAGAAAAGGAAACTGCCAGTTTTTCTTTCTTTTTTTTAATGGAAATTTTTACTGTACACCTTAATATGATTCATTCTGACATACTTTTCATTGTGACATTTCCATATATGCATTTTGTTGTACATTATTCATATAGGTTCCCCTTACCCTCTTGTATGATTCCTCCCCCATCACACCCCCCCATCAGAGACTTTTCTGCCATTTACTTATCTTTTTATGGTAATATTTTTCTATATATCCTTGGGTTCCAGTTCTGTTTAAGATAGAAACTTTTCCTGTCGTGAACTTTCTTTTTACCTTGTCAGAACTACTACATGCATTTTCTAGACCATCTATAATAATACCATTCTTAGCTTTTTTTTCATTTATTATGATCCGGCCTTGAATAGGACTTTTCCTTCTATTATTTTGATTCAGCTTCCACATATGAGTGAGAACATGTGGTGTTTCTCTTTCTGAGCTTATGTTCATTCACTTAAAATAATTTTCTCCAATTCCATACATTTTGCTGCATATGGCCTTATTTCATTTTTTCATTGCTGAGTAGTATTCCATTGTGTATATGTACCATAGTTTTTTTTATCCATTCTTCTGTTGAAGGGCACTTTGGTTGATTCCATATCCTTGCTATTGTGAAAGTGCTGCATTGAACATGGAGATGCAGGTGTCTCTGTGGTATGATGACCCATCTCCCTTTGGGTAAATTCCCAATGGTGTTATAGCTGGGTCATACAGTAGATCTATTTTCAGTTTCTTAAGATACCGCCATATTGTTCTCCACAGTGGTTGGACCAATTTACAGCTCCACCAACAATGTAAGTGTGTTCCCTTTTCCCCCTGCAACCTCACCAGCATTTGTTGTTATTTGTTTTATTGATCTTGGCCATTCTTACTGGTATAAGGTGAAATCTCAGAGTTGTTTTAATTTGCATTTCCCTAATGGCTAGGGATATTGAGCATTTATTCATGTGTTTCATGGTTTTACAGACCTCTTCATTTGAGAACTGTCTACTCAGTTCCTTTGCCCATTTGTGTATTGGGTTGTTTTTTTGGGAGTTTTTTTCTTGAGTTCTTTATAAATTCTAGTAATTAGACCTTTATCTGATGTATGAAATGCGAAGATTTTTTCCCATTCTGTGGAGGCTTCCTTGACTCTGTTAATTGTTTCTTTTGCTGTACAGAAGCTTTTTAATTTCATGTAATCCCATTTATCTATTCTTGTTGCAATTTCTTGAGCAACTGGAGTCCTATTAAGGAAATACTTTCCTATGCCTATATGATGGAGTGTATTGCCTATCTTGCCTTCCATAAGTTTTAAAGTTTCTGGTTTTATGTTGAGATCTTGTATCCATTTTGAGTTAACTCTTATGCATATTGAGAGATGCGGGTCAGTTTAAAATTTTTCTGCATGCGGATGACCATGTTTCCCAGCACCATTTATTGAAAAGGCTGTCCTTTTCCAGTTTATTTGCTTTGCTCCTTTGTTGAAAATCAGGTGACTATAGGTGTGTTGAGGTATTTCTGGGTCTTCTTTTCTGTTCCAGATGTCTTCAGGCCTATTTTTGTGCCAGTACCAAGCTGTTTTTGCTACCACTGCCCTATAATATAGCTTGAAGTCAGGGATTGTGATTCCATCTGCATTAGTTTTTGGAGCTTATGTTTTACTGCCAAAGTTTTTCAAATGAATTGCTTTTTCAATTGAGATAGAATTTATATACATCAACATCTCCCTTCTCTGCCTTTTTAGTGTACATTTCTGTGACTTGTCATAGTGGAGTAACCACTACCAAAATCACAATGTGGAACACCTCCATTACCCGAGAAATTTTCCTCATTCTCTCGTGCAGTCAGTCCTGTCCCCCAGCCCTTGCTCTTGACTTCTATCCCTATAAATTTGCCTGTATCATATGCCAGTAAATGTAATTGAACAATATGTAGCTTTTTGAGTCTACCATCTTTAACTTGCCTGCAGCCATACCACTGTGGCATCTGATCCTGTCAGATCTCTGAAGCTAATAAGGGTCAGCCTGGTTAGTACTTGGTTGGGAGACCACCTGGGCACACCAGGTGCTGTAGGCTTGGGAGAAGGACGTGGCAACCCACTCCTGAGAAATAATCAGCTATTGAAAACTCTATGAACAGCAGATAAGCACTAATAATACTGTTTCACCTGCTGTAAATAGGGTTGCTGTGAGTTGGACACTGACTCGATAGCACCTAAGAACAGCACTCTTACTTATTAGCATGCATTTGAGATTTGTGCATGCTGTTGTATGCATCAGCATTCCTTTTTATTTATTTTTTAAACTTTTTATTAGTAATTTTAATGAACAACTTAATGGGTCTTATTATGACATTTCCATACATGCATTTCATTGTATATTGCTCATGTTAACTTCCCTCTTACACTCTCATGACCCTCCTCCCCAACCCCTCCCTCCTCACCAATGATCCCCTTTCTACATGCATGTCTTTTGTGTAAGTATATCTATTTATATATGTACATCCCAAAATTTTCCCATAAGGGTAATATATGTGATATATTTTTTTTGCCCATTACCTTTTCTTCTTGCCCTCTCCACCTTTTCTTTAGTCCATTATCTTTCCCTATTTAAATACTCTCTGCTTTCATGATCTATATGTTTTAATAATGAATATATATTGAATTCTAACATCCACATGTAAGAGAAAACATGATGTTTATCTTTCTGGGTCTGGCTTAATTCACTTAAAACAATGACCTTTTTGTTGTTGTTGTTGTTAGGTGCCGTTGAGTTGAGTCCGACTCGTAGCGACCCCATGTACAGCAGATCAAAACACTTCCCGATTCTGTGCCAGGCAAATGATCTTATTTATGTTTAAGCCCATTGTTGCACACACTGTGTCAATCCATCTAGTGGAGGGTTTTCCTCTTTTGCATTGACTTGCCACTCTCCCAAACATGATATCCTTCTCCAGGGATTGATCTCTGCTGACTACATGTCCGAAATATGTAAGACGCAGTCTGGCCATTCTTGCTTCCAAGGAGCACTCTGGTTGCACTTCTCCTAGGACAGATTTGTTGGTTCTTTTGGCAGTCCATGGTATATTCAATAGACGTCTCCAGTACCACAATTCAAAAGCATCAATTCTTTTTCTGTCTCTCTTGTTCAATGTCCAGCTTTCACAACCACATGATGACACTGAAAATACCATGGCATGAGTCAGACGCACCTTCGTCTTCAATGTGACATCTTTGCTTTTCAATACTCTAAAGAGATCTTTTGCCACAGCTTTTCCTAGAGCAATGCGTCTTTGGATTTCTTGACTGCTGCTTCCACGGGTGTTGATTATAGAGCCAAGCAAAGTAAAATCTTGGACAACCTCAATCTT
>VMDO01019030.1:0-40697 GCA_007922755.1 Pedetes capensis | reverse complement strand
AAAAAAAAAAAAAAAAAAAAAAAAAAAAAAAAAGATTAGTCCTGAGAACAAGTTTTAGGGAGGAGATTGCTAAACCTCCTAGTAGAATGGTCTTCATTATTTTAGCTAGCACACTCAATTCCAGACTCCTTTCTCTTGTGTTTGATAACATTAAAACAGCTCTATTGGTTGCTGGCCATCATTTCAGAAGGAGGTGCTAATAAAATGTGGAGCAGGTGAAAATCCCAGTGAAACTGGGCAGACTGTGAACACATGGAAATTCAGCTTCATGTTGGCAAAAGCCATGACATCTTTTCATTTCTGTGTCTAAGTGTCCTGACTTCCTCATTACATCTCACAAAGCCGTCCTTTCTATCCTCTTGGACACCAGCCTCGGTTTACCCATTGGCTGCCCTACTACTGCATTCAAAACATATACAACAATCTGCTATTTTAGGGAGAGCAAAACACTGCTCTCTCCAGCTACTTTTTATTCTCCTTTTCTTGTTTTTAAAAACTTCTTGAACAAGGTATCCTATTTCCTTGCTACCTGCCCTCTCCTTAGTCCTAGGCATCTGGTTTTAATAATGACAGCAGCAACCATGGCTGGCCTGACTGGGTGCTGACTCTGCACCAGGATTGGTGCTTAGTGCTTGGTACACATGACTTCATAAAATCCTAGAACAATCCGTTGAGTCAATATTGCTCTTATTGGACTTTTATAGATGAGATGCTTAGGCTTAGATTAAACAATTTGCTATACACAGACACTGTTGACAGAGCTGGGATAGAGCCCAGGCCTAACTGGCCTCAATGCATGCTTTTAGCTACCTCTTTGTTGACTCTAAAAAGACCTGGAACATGCTCTCATTTGAACTTCCCAACTTGAAGAGGTAATATTATATTCCACTTCGTGTTCTTGCTCTTAATTGGATCAACTGTGGGATATTTGCAACTTCGTGGGAGTATTTGGTTGTAGGAATACTGGAGATGGGAATGCTACTAGTATTTGATAGTGAAAAGAAGGGGGGTATAGAAATGCCTCACAATACTGAGAACTACCTCACACAGCAAAGAATTATCCTGCCTCAAATGCCAATAATGCCCCATTTAGAAACAATGATAATGGATGGGAATCTAATAATGGATTCAGAAAGCCTAAATAACTTCCCCGAATCTGGAGCCATAAATCAACCTGAAATCTGTCTGGCTCTAAAGCTTATGCTTTTTTCACTCAATTCAACTTCATCGAATACAGCATTAAAATATTATGTATAATTTGATTTAATCACAGAATTATCATATTTTATATGCAACATCTTAAATATAATTTATTTAGAGAACACTTAACTAATTTCCCGATTGAATGTTCTTTTAATACATTTAATGTAGATAGCATATATCATGGTATTTGCCAGATTTTCAGAAGACTGCTAAAACTTAATGAAAGAAACCATTAAAATTATATTAAATAAAGAAGGCTGCACATTCTGGAACATCCTTCTTCTGCACCGTTAACCAGGAGTAGAAAGGACTCATTTGGGAAAGGAAAGGGAAATTTAAAATAAAATAAAATAAAGAAATGGGTGGAAAAAAGCTAGAAGGGAAAGAGAGAAAGGAAAAATTTACCTGGCTATTTATTTAATTAGTCTTATATACTGGGTTTTGAGTTGTCCATTACAATGTTTGTTTCTGAAGCTCTTTTTTTTTTTTTAGTTCTTTCACAAACATTTTAAAGTCTATGAAATTATGCAAATTTAAACAAGATTCTCTGCTTTCAAAATATAAAGGCATCTCCTTACTGTGCTTATTTTTAGAATACATGCCATATTTTTTGGTATCGTCATAAATTGTGCTAAACAAAGACATTGTCTCTATTGGTTGGTAAAAGGGTAAAGCTTTTCATACTTGCAGATGGCACACCTGGACTGTCCACTTAAACATGCCCTGAGTCTGCAGAATTTAGTCATCTTCTCCTAACATCGAGGTCTGTGTGCCTTTTTTTCTCCCTACAAAAATTCAGTACTAGTTTCAGACTCACCCAGGTAACACATGCAAAAGAAATTCTGATCCTATAATGCCATAGGAAAAAAAACTGTGTATATTGTTTTTCCCCTTCCAATGTTTATAACTTGAGATATGTTTAAATTCTCATTGTAGATGATTTTTCGGGCTCCACAAAGAACAGAGAATCTCAAACCTTAGAGATGAGAAGGATATGTGGGGAGCTTATTGAAAATTCAGATTTCTAAGCTCTATACTAGAATTCAGAGTTCTTGGTGGAGTAATACCTTTGGCTAGCAAGTGCCTCCAGGAGGACGCATGGCTCATGGACCGCACTTTGAAGACAATGAGTTTGGAACTTGGTAACCCCTTAATGAATAGCTGTAGAATATATGAATGTATCTAGAAGCTGTCCTGACATCTGTTTCTGTTGACAGAGGCTTTTACCTGTTACCATACAAGCTTATAATTCTAAGAAATTCTTTAACCTATTTCTTCTCCAAACCTCGAACTATTTTCACCAACTTTTGAAGTCTTACTGCAGACAGGTCCTTTCCATTATTATCAGGGAAAAAGTATAACTGTTAGGTACATAAGATTCAGTTCATGATTTCAGGCATCTCCTGGAGGTCTTGGAACAGATCCCCTTTGGGCAGGGAAAAACTATTGTACATTCTTCAAGAGGCTACTAAAATCCCTTCCTTTCCACATTGTCTTCTCAGGAAGGTAGCCAGCAAGCTCCATCCTCCACTAGTGAGAATGCCCAGTAGAAAAGCTTTTCTGAAAAACAAATTTGGCCAGGTTAGCAAAACTTGAAATGAGTAGACCTAGCAGTTATACTTGTTTTAGTTCATTCTGCAGAAATTCTCACACGAGAGTGCAATGAGCGCATTGCTGTCTTGTTCATTGAAGCAAAAATTGGAAATAACTCAATTATCACATTGATGGCAATGTGAATAAGATAATAGTCCTTTAATAATAATAAAGATAAAGCGCTCATTGTCCAGCACATTCTATTGCACCTTGATACCAAGAGGTTTGCTTACGTCTCTCTCTTAAATTTACAACAAATCTTCTATGGAGGTAGGTTATACCCACTTAGGGAAACACTGAGGTACCTATGAGATAAGTAACATCACATGGCTAAGATCTGTGTGACTCCATCCATACAATTAATGGCAGATATTGGTTAATAAAGAGAGGTAGAGATCTGCGTGCTTGCATGAAAAAAAATCCCATCATATATTAAGTTGAGAAATTAAAATTAACCATTTGTATATTATGTTACCATTTTGGTTAAACACATATATGTATGCACACATTTGCATAGGAAACAAAACTGTAGTGATACTTGTTAATTTATGGAGCGGGTAAGAAGTTCCTCCTTTGTCATGGGAACCACTGGCAAGCGACTTTCTTTCTCATCTCCCTATCCAAAGATACATTCAAAGCCTTGATTTATTTATCCCACTGTTTGTACAGTCAAATCTCCAGAAATGACTCCAATAGGTTGTACTTGAGCCCTAAGGCCTAACCATCACTACAGAAAAGGGGAACCGTACCCTGATTAGTCAGCTTCTATCACAGGCTGAGCACTGTAACCAAGCCACTGAACTTTGAAATGATCAGATGGGCATGAATCATACTAGTTAAGTAGGGAAAATTAATGCTACAAGGAAGAGAGAACAAAGAAAAATAATAAAATATGAGGTGCTTTATAGGCTGCCTTATCCATTTTTCTGTACTTTTTTGTTGAAACCTCTTATATACTTTTTAAGATAGAAGGGTATATATGTACCATGTATCCACTCTCATATACTTTTCAGTTAATATATCATAAAGATTTATTTTCTATTGACATTAAATATTCTTCAGAACCATAAGCTTTTATACTCCATCTTTTGAATGAACCATATTTTAGTTAACCCTTCCTCTATTGTTAGGCAATTAATGTGTCTTCAGTTTTCTTTAACTCTGTGTCATGCATTGTACATCAGGAGTTCTTGGTTCAACTTAACATTCAGATTCACAAGGCCATTTTACACCATTCTACTCTAAAAGATATAGGACAGGAAAGTAACTTCCTAGAAGGTAGCAATGGTCATTCCTTTCATATAGGAATCCTTGAAGTGG
This sequence comes from Pedetes capensis, assembly GCA_007922755.1. Taxonomy (NCBI): domain Eukaryota; kingdom Metazoa; phylum Chordata; class Mammalia; order Rodentia; family Pedetidae; genus Pedetes; species Pedetes capensis. The sequence continues at coordinate 36,581 of VMDO01019030.1, read as the reverse complement.
TCCATAGCTCATGTGCAATATAAGATGCACATTAGATCAATGTAGGAGTGGTTCGTGTCCCCAAAGAAATCATTAGCTCTTTCAGCAATTCTGTAAGAATAGGTTTCATGATCCCTGCAAAGGGCATGTCGACTTACAAGAGCACCATGCTCTGTCAAGCCCAAAGCTATGGTTTCTGTTAGTCATTTTTATTTCTTCTTGTCTAGTTGCCGCTTACCAATCCAGAGTCTGTTTTACTACAAGTTATATTAACTAGTTATCACCATCATTGACATACTCCTCTATCAGGTTACCAGATATTTAGAAGTCAAATTCTCATGTACAAATGGGGAAAAGCTTTGCTAACTCTTTAACCACAAACATTCTTAAACATAAATCATTGCCCAGACATGTGATTATTTCATTAAAATGAATTCCAGAAGGTGGGATTACTGGATGGTGACTACTTTAGGAATTCCCAATGCATACAGGTAAAATTATTTTCCAGAAATACATAACAAATTAAAATACTCCTGGTTGTACATTTGTCACAGTTAGGGTCACACCTGACTTCCTAGCATCATTTCTACCTAAATAACTTTCTTTCTAGCCCCACTAACCTCTTCAATATTCCACCCATTTCAGTTACTTTAATATTTCTTGCTTAGGCTTGTCCTCCAGCTAGGTTTTTTCCCCTCATTTTCCTACCTGGTAACATCTTTCAAAGTGCACTAGAAATGTTTTCTCATTTTGAAATGATCTCCAACCATGATTTCCCCTCAGTGCTTTCTGAAGCAGAGTTCTTAACTCACTCCTCTCATGCCCATAGCTTTTTGTTCTGATAGCTACTGTAGTTTTTTCCAGATCATTATTGTTAGGTGACTATGAGTCTATCTTTCATACTAGTACATGCAGCTATAGCTAGAGACTACATTTGTGCTTCCCCAGCTCAGACTGCTTTTGTTATTGGAGTTTATGGTGAAGCCCCAGTTCCTGGAATTAGGCTTGGCCACTAGTCCTCAGTACACCAATTAAAGAGACAAGCAACAATGAAAAGCCAGGAGATTTAATGAATGTGCACATTGGGAAGAGGAACAGATAAAGGAGTCCTGTGACCTCAAGTCCATCTTCAGAGAACTTACATGACCTTTATGTTTTACTAGAGGAGGAATAGTGGTGGGAGGGGATAGAAGCAAAACATGCATAAGTAAGCAGTCATGTTCAGAGTGTGATTTCAGTTCTGCTTTTTCAGGATAATTTTTAGGATTTTAGGAAGCTGTTATTATTGTCAGCTGTCATTGCTGGAGGAGTTATTTGCAATTCCTTTTAAAAAAGATGTTTATTGATTAAAGCTTCCCAAATTCGAAGTAGCTACAGATTTGGGACAATGACTTAAGATCTTCAGATACCCCTTGGAGTCTGGAACAGAACACTTGAAGGTCCAAGTAAGGAGTCAATGCCTTTTAGCAAAGGCAGTTTATAAGTACCTATAACACTTTAAATAGTCTATGGGACAGGCACTGTTAAAATAACCCAGAACCAGCAGTTAGAAATGTACTTGTACATAACATGACCAATAAATATTGGTTGAAAGAATGAGCGGATGCAGATATATCACCAAATAAGACAAGGTCCCTGTTCTGATGAATTATAAATTTTAAGGAAGGGAGAAAGAATAAATAAGCAAATAGGAAATGATCATATATAGTAAATGCTATGGACTTTATGAGGAAGAATGCAGCATCAGGATTGGAGGAAGACTCATTAACAACCTGCGTTATGCAGATGACACAACTCTGTTTGCTGAAAGTGAAGAGGATTTAAAACATTTACTGATGAGGATCAAAGATCATAGCCTTCAGTATGGGTTGCAACTAAACATCAACAAAACAAAAATCCTTATGACTGGGTCAGTATGCAACTTCACAATAAATGCAGAAAAGATTGAGGTTGTCCAAGATATTGCTTTGTTTGGCTCTATAATCAATACTTGTGGAAGCAGCAGTCAAGAAATCAAAAGATTCATTGCTATAGGAAAAGCTGTGGCAAAAGATCTCTTTAGAGTATTGAAAAGTAAATATGTCACATTGAAGATGAAGGCGCACCTGACTGATGCCATGGTATTTTCAGTGGCATCATATTGTTGTGGAAGCTGAACATTGAACCAGGAAGACAGAAAAAGAATTGATGCTTTTGAATTGTGGTGCTGGAGACGTCTACTGAATATACCATGGACTGCCAAAAGAACAAACAAACCTGTCCTAGAAGAAGTGCAACCAGAGTGCTCCTTGGAAGCAAGATGGCTAGTCTGCATCTTACATGTTTCGGACATGTAGTCAGTAGAGACCAATCCCTGGAGAAGGGACATCATGTTTGGGAGAGTGGCAGGTCAATGAAAAAAAGGAAAACCCTCCACCAAATGGATTGACACAATGTCTACAACAATGGGCTTAAACATAAGTAAGATCTTGTGCCTGGCACAGAATTGAGAAGTGTTCTGATCTGCTGTATATAGGGTTGCTATAGGGTTGACTTGATGGCACCTAACAACAACATGAAAATAATTAAATAAGGATGATGTTATAAAGTGACAGGTGGTTACATTGGGTTGAGTAGTCAAGGAAGGTTTTGGTGTGGAAGTGACAAGCTGTGGTCTATATGCTTAGAAGGAGTTGGCCATGCAAATATTTGAAGAAGAGTATTTAAGACAAATGTAAAAGCTCATGCAAACAATGTGATGGAAAGAATCTAGTATGTTTCAGATAAAGGAAGGAGGCTTTAACCTCAATCTCTTTAGATAGAAAACAATAGATCTAGATTTTTTTTTTCTCAACCCTCATTAAAGACCAGGAAGAAAAAAATGCTTTGGTGGGCCAAAGAAAGGAGATTTTCAAAAACATTCAATGACTGATATGTGATCATTAATGTTCATAACTCCTCCTAGCCATTGTCTTTTCCCACCCCTCTCTACCTAGGTCAACCCACCTCCTGACTGTGTGTCTGCCCTCCTCCTGCAGCACTGAGAGCTTGAGAGGCAGCAGTCTCTTCAGTCCCATCCTATTGTTCTTTTCCAACTCCTAATCAGGTGTAAGAATGCTATTTATTTTTATTTCATGGAAGGTAAGGCAGATCATATTTTCAGTGGTTATTTTGGAACTCCTTTAAGACTTTCAGGAGATTGTTTGAAATCACTTTAGTAAAGGGCAAAGTTTCCCCAAACTAATATGCATGGAGATTCCCTGAAGTTCTTGTTAAAATATGGATTCCGATTCTTTAGGTCTCAGGTGAGGCTTGAGCATCTGCCTTTCTAATAAGTTTCCAGGTGATGCTGACACTGCTGGTCTGTGGTCCCCATGTGAAGTAGAAGGGTCCAGAGCAGTGGTCTGAGTCTTGGCTGCCCATTAGAATCCACTAGGAAGCTTTTAAATCTCCTGACACCCAGGCTGCACAACCAGGCCAATTAAATCTGAATCTGAAACTCAGGCTGAGTAGTTCTTAAATTCTTCCAGGAGACTAAATTATTTGAGAAACACTGTTCTTAAGCAAAAGATTGGTACATTGTCCCACCCAGTTTCTCAGGTGCGGTTTCAATTCTACAGTCATTGATGCTATACCAGGTGTTCTTTTAGAAAACAGACCTCCTAGGAAGAGTAAACCCTTCCCTGTCAAAGTCCTCAAAGAAGTCTAAAGATAGTCCTAAGTCTTAATTTTTTTTTTTTTTTTTTTTTTTTTTTTGGTGGGGGAGTTGTTTTTACTGAGTCTTTTTGTGCTTTTTCCTCTCAGAGCAGGCAGGAGCTCTTTCTTGCCCTTAGGCTCTCTTAACTTAAAACTACTGTTATTGATACTGGCTTCGTTTAAAAGAACTCTTCTTTTTCTGAAACCTTTGAGCAAACTGAGGTATAAAGAAAGGAGGAACCTGCTTGCTGGCCTTTGCCATGCAGCCCAACAAAATGAAATAATGGAGTCTGAGGTTTGGGATAAATATGGTCATGTCAGGCTAGTGTTCTCTCCAAACTCCAAACTGATGAAAAAAATTATACCCTACTGGAGCCCACTGTAATTAACTCTCCAACAGCATTTCCATTATAAATCCAAGTTTTAAGAGGTTTGCTACTCAGCTGTAAGATTGTGCTCTAGGCTATGGCTTGGCCGTAGACAATTTCAGCTTGAAAGAGGTTTTAAAAATAAAAGGAGTTTTTTTCACTGAGCGAGTGAAGTGTGGTTTCAAAAGGAATGAAATATCCACTATGCTCAGACATTCCTTACATCTCTCTCTATTTTATCCCAAGTGGTCTTGATTTCTAACAAATGAAACCTCATCTGTTCACATAATTTTAACCCAAATGTTTAAATTAATAAATTCTTAGGAGACTCTTTGAATTAAGTAAATGCATTTCGAAGGTCACAACTCAATAAAGGAGAAAGATGTTCTTTGCGATTTTTCATATACAGAACTAGGGTGAGGCAAAATTCTGTTCTTTGAAAATATTGAATCTGTTGCTCATTTCTAAAAAGAATATGGTTTACAAAAGCAAAAAACTGAATTGAACAATAGGAAGTCTATTCATTACTTGTTACTTGTGCACTTTTACTAAAAAACTACCAAGGGTTTTTTAAAATGTCTGTCAAATGAATAGTTTAGATACTCCTGATGCATATAGAAGTGTCAGTGTTAAATAAACATTGAACAATTTTGTTACAAAAATCTTGATTTGTGCTTATTGGTGTTGGGAACTTTTTCTGAAATAACCCCCTCTCTATATTCAGAAAGGAACTCTTACCTCTTTCTGACTTCGTTTTTTATCCAGTGGGTATACTGGGCAGGACAGTCTTAGGCTTCTCACAGTACATCCTATGTGTTCATAGTGTATTTTCTCTTCCTTTGACAGCAGATGCAAGAGTAATCATCTTTTCCTCATGCCTGACTGTGGCATAATACAGCCCATTTACAGAGATGTCCTGCCATAACTCTGCCCTAGAATGCTAGTCTAGAGAATCTTATTGTTAGTCAGCAGTGGTCAGCTGGAGCCCTACAACTTTATGTGTCCCAAGTGACCCTACGTAGGTATGCTTGGAGCAAATTATCATTTATAAGTCTATGCTATAATCATAAATTGTAATATTTCCTTTGAAAGAGCAGATAGTAATATAAAGTCATGACATATGCAGGTTCTATAAGCAAGTACAAATGAAAAACCAAAGGCATTAAATTTAAAAACAGACTCTAGACTCCTTGTCAGTGACATGAGGGGATTCAAGGTGTTTTATCCATTACCATTAATTTGATTTGCCATCTTTATTCTAAGTTAAACAGTTATTACCCCACATTTTAGTTTAGACATAATTTCTAGGGGATGATACCTGACCATCCCCTCTACCCCATCTAGATCAAGTGTTCCTCCCTCCACACTCTCCAGACTGCCCCTGCATCATTCACATAGCCTAAACATACCTCTTTGAAATTTTCTATTCCTGTTCTCTACCAATTAGGCTGTGAGCTCTTTAGATTCTTATTTGTCATTGGAACCCTAATGCTAAAACACTGCCTTAGTACCATATTCAATAATTATTTATTGTACAAATGAATGAGAAAATGAATAAATAAAAAAAATTGAAACGTAGGGATTCATGCCTAAATAACAACTCTTAAATTCATTTGCACTGCAGTATTCTGTAATACATTCTTGTTAGTTGTTGACACTGGTTTTAATTAAATAATTCTGGGAGAAAACAGTCTAGTTTTATTTGACAAAACTCTGCTTGCCTGGTAATAGCTGTGATAGAAGTAGTAGTAATAGCTAAGATTTATTGAGTGCTCAATTGTCAGATAGTATCTGAAGTGCTCTACTTGTAGTATGCCTACAGCCATAGCCCTGTGGTATCCGATCCTGTCAGATTTCAGAAGCTAAGCAGGGTCAGGCCTGGTTAGTACTTGGAAGAGAAACCACCTGGGAACACCAGATACTATAGGCTTGGGAGAAGGACCAAGCAACCCACTCCCCCTCCAAAAAAAGCAAAAAACAAACAAACAAACAAAAAACAGCCATTGAAAACCCTGTGAACAGCAGAGAAAAACTGACAATAGCGTTTCGCCTATTGTATGTAGGGTTGCTATGAGTCAGATACCGACTCCACGGCACCTACCAACAACACCTGTACTATCTCATTTAATCTTCACAACAGCCTAGATTATGAGCACTATTATTATTCATATTTTATAAGTAAGGAAACTGGGCTAGTGGCCCAAGTGGCCACAGCCAGTGGCTCAAACCATCCATTCTAACTTGAACCACTTTGGGCCCCATGCTAAATAGATGAGATGAACAGGCCCACCATGGCTCTTCCTGAAAGCGTGTCATGGCTGACTCTGACTTCACATTAGCAGATTAACAGTCTTTGGCATTTAGTTTGGCAGCCAATATACGCCTTGTGAAGTCCATTTTTCCCGATGACCATTTCTTTGTAGTGTGCACATGCTTTCCTTTCAGATCCTTACTGTTAGTGTTTTATGACTAGAGGAGCTTGAAGAGGCAGCTGTATTGTTAACGTAAACCATTAACACAGAGATTTCTGCTGTTGTAGAACCTCATAATTTGTTAAAAGTTCTGGTTTAGGTTTTCCTCACATCTAATTGCTGACAGTTTTAGCAGTCTATGCAAACATTATCAGCTGTCTCCAGGGTGCTCATAGAAATATAAAGGTTTCCGTAATTTTTTAAGATCACTTGTCACTTTGTGTAGTACCACTTGCTCACATCAGTACTCTTTGCTTCCAAGTGATTTTCTGACCCCAGTGGACTATAAAATCATTTGATGCTGCTATAACATTAGAGTCAACAAAATATTAGCTCTGAAATGTTTGCTTTTGTTAAGTCACATCTTCAGGTTGCCTTTCTGAAAAGGAGGAGAAAATGATAAGCAAGGATTCCTTTGTTAGACTGGAGACAATGAAGGAATACTTTCCTCATCTACACTTTCCTTTTCTGATGATATCAATGTGAAGGTCTGTTCTTATAAGTTGTCTGCTGAGTTTCTCTTCATTTTGAAGCATGGATATTAGCAAATTTTGTTTAGCCAATATCAAAAGCTTTTCTAGCCAAAGAGTTTCTTGAATTGACAGCTCTTTGAAAGTTAAGCACTTGTCCAAGGCAGCACAGTTTGTTAGGCCCTAAACTAAAGCTAAACTCCTCGTTTCCAGACATCCAGTTCAGTGTTATTTCTTTTGTCCTACATCCTCAATGTTTGTTTAAGATAATGGTTAATATTACACTTGTGAGGAGAACTTAAAGAAAAATTTGCTTAGTAAAAGCCAATTATTTTGAGAGCTCAGAGTCCTCATAGATTTAAATTCCTGCAGAATAACACACACACAAACACAGCACAAATAGCTTACCGAGAATTTAGCATGAAGAGATATAAATGCTGTATTTTATTCTCTAGCCAAACATTGACCAAAAGTTGAAAAAAGAAGTTTATATTATATATTTGAATGCTTTTATAGAGTTACTATATTGTTGTTGTTGTTCTTGTTGTTAGGTGCCATTGAGGTGGGTCCAACTCACAGAGACCCTGTGTGCAACAGAATGAAGTACTCCCCAACATTGTGATATGCCCAGCATTATGTCATTGCTTCCCTGTTATTTGTAGGGTGTCAATGGCTGATTGTTTGGTGAGTGGGCTGCCAGGTCCTTCTCCCATTTTTGTAGTGCTGGGGATAAAACCCAGGGCCTCAGAGACCATAGAGCAGCTCTCACCCAATTGACCTAAACCCAAACTTGAAAAGAAATAGTAATCTTCCAGCTCCTTTAGGTATATTTTTTTCTTAATGGAGATAATGTGCCATTATTATGGAGAATCTAGTTTAAATTCCTATAGTCCTTTATCATGTCCTAAAGAAAAATTTAGTCTGTGTTAGTTTGCTAGGGCTGCTATAACAAAGTATCACTAAGTGACTTAAATGATAAAGATTTGTTGACTTACAGCACTGGAGCTGTTAAGGGTATTAGCTCAATGTAAAGCTCAGGGTATTAGCAGGGTTGGTTCCTTCTGAAGGTTAGGAGGAAGAATTTGTTCCACATGTATGCCCTAACTTGCGTTAGTTTGCTGGCATTCTTGCGTTTATCTTCACACAGTAATCTCCCCGTGTCTATGTCTGGGTCTAAATATCCTATTTTTATAAAGACACTAATAATATTGGTTTAGTAGCCTGTCCTACTCTAGTATGACCTCGTCTTAACTAATTATATCTGTAACAACCCTATTTCCAAAAAGGTCACATTGTTAGGTAGTGGGACTAGGACTTCAACATATGAATTTAACCCATAACACAGTCTACTTAAGAAAAGGGTAATTCTTTCTTTAGCTACATCAAAAAGGAAAAACCTAAATATAGGTAATATGGTTTCCCATTTATCTAGAAAAGAAAATGAAGTAATATTTACCTTAAATTAATCATTTAGTACCATTAAATCTATCATGTACTTTTAAATAAAGTCCCTATAATTCAAGACCATACTACTTGGAGATTTAGAATATAATGAAATGTTTCATCACCTTGAGATACTAATTTGGTTTTTATTGGTTTTCTTGTCTATTTTTTGTCTTAGCAGACAAATATTTTCAATTACTCTGAGTGAATTCCTGATAAGTTCTTTATCTTCATTTTCCAACTGCAGTTCATTCTAAGGTTATTTAGAAGGCAGCATTCTTTTTTCCCTCATTCCCTTCTCCGTGTTTCCACAGTATTAAGTGCATGCCTCCATGGTAGTATTTTGCATTCATTAAACTTATTTTTGTTTTTGTGACTGACTCCTCCATTAGCCTATGAATAACTGGAGAACAAGGGTTGTCTAGCTTATTTTATGACAATATGTTATTTATTTTCTCAGTACCTAATGTAGTGTCTGGCACATAATACTCAGGATAGTTTAAACAGACAATAAAAGTTCATTAAAGGTGAAATCAACATAGAAGAGTTCATAGAGGCATATTATTTTAGAACTAGAAATGTTTCACCTGGGCTTTGAGCTTTGACTACTGAAAGGTTACCTAAATAAAAAGAAGCTGATCTTCATGTAGAAGGCCTATTTAATTTAACTATAGTGAACTTTAAAGGAATGGTAAGATCATCCATTTGCATCCCCACCTGCCTTTGAATTGATGCAAAAAGTCAGCAGTTTCATGCAAGAGGAACGGAACCCAACTAAAATTACCCCAAAAACTCCTCTGACTGTCTTAGCCTAAGAATCAACCACTTTTACTTCCTGCCTGAACTCTGCATAGATCTTAAATCTTTAGGGAAGGACCTGAGTTTAGAATTCAGGATCCAAGAAAGGCTTTTGACAATTACCATGACCCTGGAATTTGCTAAGGGTAGATTAGCACCATGGAGAAACATTCTCAGAAGCTTTGTTGGGCAGATGGAGGATGATCAGGGAAAAATCCTTTGCACCATAGAAACCATTTCTTCCTTCCTATTGTTAAATATCCCTACCTTTCTACAGATACAAGATATGTCAGCAAATCTTGGATTTCTACCCACTTACATGTTATCCTGCCTACAGCTGCAGCACTGTAGCAGGGTTGGGCCTGGTTAGTAGTTGGTTGGGAGACCACCTGGGAACACCAGATACTGTAGGCTTGGTAAAAGGGCCCAGCAACCCACTTTCCCTCCAAAAAAAAAAAAAAAAAAACAGACATTGAAAACCGTATGAGTAGCAGAGAAGCACTGACAATAGTGTTTCACCTGTTGTACACAGGGTTGCTATGAGTCGGACACCAACTTGACAGCACCTAACAACAACAACACATGTTACCCTGGGGCTGAGGCTTAGCTCAGTTGGTAGAGTGCTGCTCTGTACTCTCAGAGGCCCTGGGTTCGATCTCCCGCACTACAAAAATGAGAGAAAGACATGGCAATCCACTCTTGAAGCAATTCAGTCATTGAAAACCCTATGAGGGTTGCTATGATTCAGATATGACTTCATGGCACCTAACAACGACAAGATGCTACCCTGGGAGGAGAATGTGGCAGTCCACTCCCAAAAACAATCCTGAAACAATCAGCCATTGAAAACCCTGTGAGGGTTGCTATGAGTGGGACAAAATTCAATGGCACCTAACAACAACAATAAACAACATGTTACCCAGGGCTGGGGTTAGCTCAGTTTGTAGTGTGAGGCTGTTGTGCTGAGGCCCTGAGTTCAATCCACATAAAATGGGAGAAGGACCTGGCAGCCCATTCCCAATACAATCTGCATATAATCTGCCATTGAAAACCATATGAATAGCAGAGCCATTGAGCTTTTTTATTTTTATTTTGAAACAGCATCTGTTCAATGTGCCCAGGTTGGCCTCCAACTCACTATGTAGCCCAGGCACATCTGAAATTCATAATCTTCCTGCCTCAGCCTCTCGAGAAGCTGGGATTACTGGTGTGTCCCACTATGCTCAGCTTGAAAGAATCATCTATTTAGTATTTCTGAAGCTATAGATGTAGTATCTTTCAGTCATTCATGCATTCACTGAACTAGTATTTTTGAGTAGCAACCATATGCCAGACACTGGGACATAGAATATAAGAAAAATAGAAAAGGTCCTTTTTTCATGGAGGCTGCATTGTAGTGAGGAAGAAGGATAATTAGACAATTATATATTGTGATGTTGTTGTTGCTAGGTGCCATCGAGTCCGAGTCTGACTCATAGCAACCCTATGTACAGCAGAACAAAACACTGCCTGACACTGTGCAGTTCCCAGCACTATTGTCAGTGCTTCTCTGCTATTCATAGGGTTTTCAATGGCTGATTGTTTCAGGAAGTGGGCTGTCAGATCCTTTTCCCAAGCCTACAGCACTTGGTATTCCCAGGCAGTCTCACATCCAAGTACTAACCAGGTCCAACCCTACTTAGCTTCAGAGATCTGATGAGAATGGATGACAGGGTAGGATAGCTGTATACACATATTGTGATAGGTGCTATAAAAATAATAAACTGGGAACATGATAGCAAGCTGGGAGGTAGAGGAGACTACATGGGTAATCTGGGAAGGCCTATTGGAAGCAATGACGTTTATGCTGAGACATGAATGAGCCAGCTGTGCAAAAAATCAGGCAGAGGAAACTGCAAAAGTAAGTATAACTAGAGCTATTTTATTTATATCTCATAGCAACCGCTTGATGTAGATGTCATTACTCTTCATTTAACTAGCAAGAAAATTAAAGTGAGAAAAGAAGAAAAATATAGTGATTAGGTTTTTCTTCTATCTACTCATAAACAGATTTCCATGGGGGGATGCTTTTCTGGCATCTTGCCTGGCTATATCACTTTTTCACAGGGTGACAAAGTTATATTACCTATCTAAGCCTTCATTTACACTTCCGTAAAAGCAGCGTAAAAATCCACCCTTCAGAGGGATCTGGTGAGGATTAAATAAACTAGTAAACTGCTTAGCACCATTCTAAACTCAATAAATGCTCCATGGATATCAGCTTCCTTCCTTTTTGCCTTTTTCCAGTGCCAGGCTAAAAGGCTCTGTAAAGTCTAAGATATCAGGTAATTATTTGGCAGCCATACATTTCTGAGCTGTGAATTGTAGAGGTCACCTCACTTTCAGTTCTTCCTGATAATCCTTTTAGTGCCGTTAAAGGCCTAGAGTGATCCAGTGTCCCTTAATCATGAAGACAGTCATGTAGCAACACAAGTGTCAGTGAACATAGGGCTGATCTGACAGCTGAAGTCATGCTGGAAAGAAGTCAGTGGCACATCGCCTTCTCCAAGAGCAGTCAGCAGTATTTGTCCTCTGCCGAGCAGTGGAAATGCGGAGAGGAGCAGGAAGAGTAATTTGTTTTCCTTTTCCACCATTACCAAAAACTTGAATTTCCTAACACTGTCCTGGGGCTCTGTTGACTCAAACCAGAATTGATTTGTAAGCTCCCAGGGGTACGTGGACTGTTCTGGTAGCAGAGGTAAGCACATCTCCTCTGTGGCATAATACCAAACAAATAAAGAGAACAAACTGCTTCACATAGCTTTAGCATTAATGAATGGCCTCTCTTTCTCAATCCTGACATTTCCAATAAAAGATAGTGATTTGGTCTTGTAGCATGGTGTCTAGCTTATACACTGAATACAACAAACTTAATCACTGTGAACACCAGAAGATATTTCCAACAGAGGATTTAAGTGATGGAAAATAGAGGTGCTATAAAACGAATTTTAAGAGCAAAATTTTTTTAAAAAATGAAGGCGGATGCTTATCCTTCTCAAAGCTTTTTGAAAATAGTCCCCTTACTTCCCCTACCCTCTACTGCCAGATCTCCTCTCCTTCCTACTTCTCTATCATCCAAAAAAGGAAGGAAGAAATAAAACTTCACACCATATGTTTCTACTGAACAGTGAGTTTCTGATTTATGAAAAAATATGGGAAGCATGAAGTATAAATTCTAGCTCTAAGGGCCTATGCTACCATATAGTTTCCCCTTCCTTCCTTCCTCACTTGGAAAGGTGTTTTGTTTTGTTTTGTTTTGTTTTGTTTTGTTTTTTTGTAGTTCATTTTTATAAGCCATTTTCTAATGGTGCCCTTTCACTTCTAGCCAGAAGCTTTTATCTAAAGTATAAACCAGGGCAAAATGAGAATTGAGGAACATATTTGCTCTTTCCAAAGCCTGGCTGAAGAATGTTATCATGATTTTTCTCGCTGTCATAATCCATACACAAATACTATTTGTCCTTTGACCTTTTGTTTCCAGTATTCTCCTAGACCTATACGGAGAGAGAATGACAAATTAGACAAAGTCCCGCTTCTCAGAGTGTGTAGCGTAGTGAACTTAAGACATTTATATTCAGCTTGGTACAGTAGAGAAAGGCAGGGTAACTTCTTGAGTGGGTTTGAGCCCTGGTGGATATATGGGTGTGAACATAGGAAGTGTTTAGAGGTGGAGAAATGGAGAAGATGCAGATAGGATGGGGAGTATGTTACAAGGAGAAAAGAGCTGTGCTTAACTGTCTTTGCCTCATTGAAAGGCTGCTCCATTTAGAATCTGCCCAATAGAATGGAGTCTTAGCACATGGTAGGTTTTGCTGTGCTTCTGCTACACATGTGCCCCTAATCTGTGGAATGGATGTGGCAGAACCTACCTGGAGGATTGTGAGGGAAGAACCAATGAAAACAGTTTGAGACCTACTTGATTAACATGCCATGCTGGAAGGGAAGGCTAGCCCAGAGAGGGACAGACTACCTCTGACATCACCCCCATGGTGGATATTTTGGGAGAACAGACTCTGAGTGGGGTAAGGGTTTGTGTGAGGATCAGGAGGAATATCCAAAAGGTAGCCATTCAATCTGAAGGAGGTATATAAAAGGGGACATTGTTTTCAAGGAGTCTCCTTGATCCCAAACTCTCCAGGATGAAAGATTTGCACACTGATTGCCTGTGTGTCCGTAGTGGGACACTTGTGACACAAGCATGTGGCTCATCTTCTCCCCTTGCTCACTGCCATGTTGGTCAGATCTGGCTTCAAGACCTCCCCAGCTGCTAAATAAGGTCTGTTGAGAGTTGAAGAGACTTTGTTGCTAGAGCCATCTAGATTCTGAAAATTGGCAGGATGGTGAGATGGTTGAGGGAGAGGAATTTCACAAAGCCTCTGGGAAGAAGTAAACATTTTAGTGAAAGGCACTTCCTGGATCCAAGTTAAAAGGCAGATGCTCTGCTGAAAATCACAAAATCTCAACACAAGCTCCACAATCCTGCATCATTTTCCTTATAATGTGCCTCATACCAGAGATAGTCACTTGCATTGGTCTGAATGTCACTGCATTCATTGAACAGAAAATCCATTAGGTTTACTCGAACGTGGGGGCTATAGTAGGCTGTATCAGCCCTTTATGCAGTTGAGGCAGCAGATGGTTTTCTTTAATGAGTTGTATCATCTTCATCTTCATTGTTCCTGCCCCCTGCTGATGTTTTTCTCATTGAGGTGGACCAATGCTTCAGATAATGAGCTCGCATTTAGTATTATGATGTTTTTACACCTTATTACCTCTTTTAGTCACATAAATCCCCAAACTCGTTAGAAAAATGGCCATTATATGTTCATGTTTGATGGATACATCAACTGTAGTATGTATTATCAACTATGTCTCCCAAACAATAGCAAAAATAGGGAGGGCTGCTTCAAGTTCAAATTCCCCAAGCCATTACTTCATCACCAAATGGAAATTCCTGGGTCTCAATCAGGAAGAAAAATTCTTGAGGCTTCACAAGAGTTTCAAGGATTTTAGCTGAAGCTGAGAGTGTTCCTAAAATTTGTAGATTTAAAAAAAAATGTGGTTAGAGGAGGGCAGCTGGCTTTATTTCCTATTCTGCTTTACCAAACCATTTAGAAGATCTGTGCTATATAAATCCTACAAGTATGACTCAATACGATCTTTCCAAAAGCTACTGATAGTGTGCAAGAAGACAGTAAAGAAAACATTTTAAATCATAAGAATGATTATAGTGAAGTACACTGGTAATCCACAAAGCCTGCCACCTCTCTTGAGGAAACCCACATGATGGAGGGACCAAAAGTGGCAGTATACCTCCCACTTTGAATATTTTTGATTTGATCAGGCACGTTAAACATAAGAACAATGAAACAATTGATAAGCTTCTGGAGGCTCTGAGGCAGTTGTATTATAGGAGTCATGAGAGTCCCCTCCCGCGCGCCCCCGCCCCCCCCCCCGGGTTGGTTCTAGGCCTGGTGCCTGCTGTACATTTCCAGTATGTTACCCATTATGCATGAATGCTGCCCTTTGATTTGTGGAGTGGGCACCCCTGCCTTTGAGATAGAGGGGCTGGTTCCCTCACTTGGATCCTATTCTCAGTTCTGCTATTCAATTGTACTTGACCTTGGGCAGCTACACACTTCAGTTTTGCTTTATCTATAAATAGCCCTCATGGTCCCTTCAGTTTCTAAAATTATCTCATATTCATCTTTTGCACTTTCAGTATTTATTTCAGAATTTTTGACTATGGACATCATGGTCATTATCAATACAGCATATTGTAAGAAAAAAGCATATATAATCAAATATAAGAAATATAAATTATCAAGGAATGATGTAATAGAAACAAAAGCAAGCTGCGATTATGCTTCAGGGAGGCCATGAGAACTTTAATCTGCTAATGTTTTGGGTATTAATTCAACCCCTATGGAAACGTAGTGCAGATTCATAGTGCGGAAACATAGTGCAGAAACATAGTGCAAGGAATTTGCCTTGAGTTCTAGTGTCTAGTCTGAGGAGAAATACTGTGCAAAAAAAGCATTCCTAACACACTTACTTGAAATAAGAAATATTTACTGGCAGCAAGACAAACACAATTCTCTTTCTGAATCTTAAGAATTCTGCTTAGGACTAGTTTTGTCAAGGAATGTTCTTGCTGACATCTCAGAGCTTCTTCCATCCCTTAAGCACATCAGTTCAAACTGTTCCACATTCACTGAAAGTAAGGCCACTTGGGAGTCTTTTAATTGAGGTAGATTAGTATTCACTTTCAAACAAAAAGACTTAATAATGATGGATTGGAATATATCCATTTGGAGGGGGTTGTTTTGTTTGTTTTCTTGAAAGTAACAGGGTTTTTGGGAGTTTTTAGTAACATGCATGTGAATTCTGTGTTGACTATTCCCAATTTTCTCTCTAAGGGAAAAGTGGAAAGGGAAGAGATACAATTAATTAGAAGGCCGTGAAGTTAGAGGCAATTACAGGAATAATTACTTGTCTGCATAGATTTTAAAATACATGAGCTTGTTGCCTTAGAATGTACAGAACTTTTACTTCTATAAGTTTTCTAGAAAACAATAGATATTTTTTTCTCTACCCACTTTGCTTGCCATCATTCTGATGCATCTTCAAGAGCTATTTCCACATCTATAGCATTCCTAATGAAATCTTCCCAAGGCTCAGTAGATTATCCCCTCCTCTCCGTAGTGCTTTACACATACCACTTTTACAGTGCCTTTGAAGTTATATGGTAGTTTATGTGTTTCCCTAGCTACTAGTCTGTGAACTCCTGGGGTACAGAGATGTGATATTTATTTTTATGTTTATTTTTTTCAATTTTCTCCATAGTTCCTAGCCTAACAGATACTACTCAATAAATATCTGTTAAATTGAATTAAATGAGTATTTCTATAGATCAAATAGGCTGGGATTTAGCTCGGTTGATAGAGTGCTGCTCTGTGCTCTTTGATGCCTTGGGTTTGATCCCCAGCACTGCAAAAATGGGAGAAGGATATGGCAATCCACTCCCAAAGCAATCCCAAAACAATCAGCTATTGAAAACCCTATGAGGGTCACTGAGTCGGACCCTGTTTGACAGTACCACAACAACATATATCAAATAGTTCAAATGCAAGGAATATATCCAGACTTGATTAACTAACTCTTAGAAAAATAGACACAGATTATCTCTGATTCTTGTTTTTATGTTCTCTGCCACCCCTGTATACACCCCCACCTTTACCCCACACTTTGGAACCAGCACTACATCTTGCTCTTTGGTCACTGGGAAAAGAAATCTGATAAACTTACCCATGTTAAGTTGTAATTGACTTTAATATGTTTCCCCTGAGTGATTTAAGCACCTGTTTTATTTGAGTTCTGAGCAATTCTTGGTTAGGCTTTATAACTTTCAGTAAGGAGTTAACCTTGTGGGAAGTTTGCAGGTTATAATCATATAACCAACTCCCCTAAATTCTCACCACTGAGAACAGATACAAAGAGCCAAGTGGCTAATACAGCATTATTAATGGAGCCCCAGTAGACTTCTAAACCACAAAGACCCTGCTGAAGTGAGATGTGAGAACATGGCTTAAACAGGAAGCAGAAGTTACTTCTCCAGGCATCAGTGAAGTAACTACTTAAAGGAAAAGCTGGATCTGCAAAGTCCACTTAATATATTTCTTCCCACTATGCCACCAAAATTTCACTAGAAAAAGTCACTAAAAGCCTCTGCTAGAGTTTGGATGTTGAATATCTTCCAGAGGCCCTTGTGTTAACTGCTTGGCCCATAGGGTGGTGGTATTGGGAGGTGATCGAACTATTAGAAGGTGGGGATGAGTGGGAGGTCTTTAGGTTATTGGAGATGTGCCCTCAAAGTTAACTCTGGGATCCCAGCCCCCTCCTCTTCCCTCTATTGTTTCCTGGCTACTAGATGAACAGTTCTTTCTGACACTAGCTCCTCACCATTGCCATCCAACACCATACCAGAGACCTAAAAGCAATGAGTCTGCCAATCATGGACTGGAGCCTTTCAAACTGAGTTAAAACAAATCTTCTCTTTATAAGTTAATTACTTCAGATAGTTTGCCATAATTATGGAAAGGTAACATGGCTTCCTATTTGTCAATAGTTATATTCTTTGTCATATATTAAGTCCCTCCTATAATTTTGCTATGTTGAATACCCCCTTCTTGAATTTCTTTCTACTTTATGCTTCAGTATACTACCTTCTTTTGATTCCCTCTTTTCTCTCCAACCATTCTTTCATGGATGATTCTTTCCCTGTTCACTACTTACTAAAGTGTTAGTATTTCTCAGGGGTCCATGATAAGCTATCTTTTCTTCTCGCTCTGTATATAATCTATCAGCAACCTAATCCACTCATCCACTGTCAGTGCTTCTATTCTTGTCTGTATTCCAATAATGAAATCTGTAACATCAACCCAGACCACTACCCATATATCTTTCAGAAACAGTCCACATAAACAGAGTGATGCCCAAGAGAATATTTTGGAAACACAGAACAAAGAAACTCAGACAAACAAGGAGATTAGGGAAATAACTTAGAAAAAAAAGAATATTTCAGATAACTAAAATGCTAGTTAATAGTAACCATTGTTAAGAGAGAAAAGGGAGTAATACCAGCAGAGGGCACTTAAATAAGGAGCAAATGGTCTATAAACACTCAAAATTAGCATGTTGGTCACAAGTCTGATTTCCCAGAAAGCAGACTCTTGCCTGCAGGAAAATTCAGTGGGTGGTATAGGGGCAAAGGGTGTGCTCTTGGGCGGATACCTATGGGAGAATGAAGGAAATTGGATTGTTTCTAAAGGGAATTGAGTTACCAATTTCAACAGAGCCTCTACTGATCCCAGCGAGAGTTCTACAGCTGGAATATCCCCTTAAAGTTTCCCAAACAGAAATCAGAGGAGCAGGCCTTTAGACCCCTATATTAACTAGTCCTGGATGCAGGCTGCCTTGGGGAAAGAGCGTGTCTTTGGGTAAGGCAGTCGCATGAGCACACCACTAAGAGCTATTGGTATCCAAAACCCCCTACAGCTGGGATATAAGTAGTAAACTTTTGTTTTGAAGTGAGAAATTTGTACAGCATACTGTAGTGTGGGGCGCGTGCCTCCTGGTCTGGCCCAGGGGTTCAGATGGGCGGTGCTGCAGCGCACACAGATACTAAACACAATTCACTCAGGACCCTCGGGTGAGGGGCGAGGACTCCTGTGGCCCTCGGGACCCGGGAGGAGATGGGAGAAAGGAAAAGCCTCAGGTGCTTTTGCCTTCCAGGAGCAAACACCCATGTTGGTGGTCTCGGTGGTCACGAGGAGACAGCTGTTGCTTCGTTGGTGATCAGATGGAGAGCAGATTCTTTCCTTGTTGATGATTGCATCGGGGAGAGCATTCTTTCCTCACCAAAGGTCCGGGGGAGAGGAGTGGGAGAACTGTTTCCTCATCAGTGGTCCGGGCAGGAACGGGCGAGAAGGTCTTGCTTAGCCGATGGTCTGGGCAAAAAGGCGAAGAGGTGAAAAGTCGAAAAAGGATGGAGCTGCTGCAGCATAACTCCTTATATAGCTCACCCACAGAATGGCCTGAGCCAATCAGCTTTCAGTCCAATTGTCCAATCAGGAAGGGTTTTCTACAAACGTGCAACCAAGTTACTTTCATTTTCCCTAGATTTCTTATTTACAAACCAGATATTCAAAAGGCATTTTCCCAGTTTGAGAGTTTTTGCCAATTTCCTCTCAATTTTTCCCTACACCATAGTACTATAAATTTCCTGTACTGCTTGTATCCTCTGCTTCTTATAATAAGTTCTGGGCCAACATGCAGGTTGGTAGGATGAACTACAAATTCTGCCACTGCAGTTGGTTTCAGCACCATAACTAATAGTCATCATCCCTCTCCTCCACTGTCCAACCACTTAAAGTTCCCCTCACCATTACCTACAACCTCTGCCTATCTATAAGTGAGATGATCCAGATCCTCCTTTCTTAAGATATTAAGTCTAGTAATTACTGTATCCTTCTGTGATGATGGCTGCTGACTAGTTCCTTAATCATCAAAATTGAGCAAGGAAGTACCAGGAAAAAACCCAGGGAAAACATATTCTCTGCCCCCAAGCTGTAGCAGTAGCCTTATTCTTCCTGATGATCAGGATGTTGAATCCTCTCCTTGCCCAATGTATCTTGTTTCCAGGATCTTGAAGTAACTAACAGTGGTCATAACTTGGGATTCACTGGATTCCTATTGTGGCATCTAGCGGAAGAATTTCCTGTTTAGAAACTATGATCTCTAAATAACAGAGCCTACACTTATATGGATAACTTGGCATTCATGGAAATGAGATTACTTGTACTTCTAACCCTTGGTTCCCCCATGTTATACCTACTGGGGACATACTCACTTAAAGTGTACACTACATCCTAGAGGATGGAGCTCTTTCCTTGCAGGGGATTCCCACTTAATGATAACTCAATTGTACTTTCAATGCATGATTTTCTCACTCTCTCAGTCTAGCAACTTCTCGAGCATGCTGTACACTCAAAGTTGTACTAGTGGATCCTGTTTATGCATGATTTCAATGTGGCACAATTATACTAGGCACCTGATATAACCATGTTGTTCTTGTTAGGTGCCGCCGAGTCGTTTCCGACTCATAGCGACCCTCATAGGGTTTTCAATGGCTGACTGTTTCGGGATTGCCTTGGGAGTGGATTGCCAGGCCCTTCTCCCATTTTTGCAGTGCTGGGAACCAAACTTGGGACCTCAGAGACTGCAGAGCGGCGCTCTACCAACTGAGCTAAATCCCAGCCCAACATAACCATAGTTCCTAATTTTATGAACCCTGAAAACATGGCAGTCATTTGCAACCTTTGCTGCAGTCTTTAAAAAACCAGACTTCATCTACATTTTACAGATTAAGAATCTGAATCTCATGAACCACCGTAGTGCACACCTGTTATCCCAGTGACTTGGGAAGCTGGAGCAGGAAGATCATGAGTTCAAAGCTAGAGGCAGTCTACACAACTTAGGGAGATCCTGCCTCAAAATAAAACAATAAAAAAAGGGTCTGGGAGTGTGGCTCAGCAGTAGAGCACTTGCCAAGCATATGTGAGGCACTGGGTTCAACCTCCCAGTACTCAAAAAAAAAAAAAAAAAAATCTGAGTCTCAAGAGGTCTTTGTCTAGTATCATACAACATAATTGTAAAAGCCAAGATTCATACCTACCTCTAAATTTTGGACCCTTTTCATTATGTCACTGGATCTCTACATACAAAAATCATGTTTAATTTTTAATATTCAAAAAGATACTATAAGATATGTATTATCCTCATTTTTCAAGTAAGAAAATGGATACTCCTGCTATCTAGACAGTTTGCACTGGGTTATGCCTCTCAGGTGTTGCTCACTTGGGAACTGAACAAAAGCTTGACTCCAAAGCCCATGTTCTCTCTTCTACACCAGTTTCCATGGTGTCCATAATCTAGGCATGAAAGAAAAGTACCAGAAAAGAAAGGAAAAATGAATATAGTGGATGAAGATCACTCCTAGGAGGTCTACTGGTTAAGCCAAATGAAAGATGGTGCTGTATATGTTCTGAGGACTGAGAAATGTGTGGAGAACGGACCCTACTGATCCTGTGCTACCTGTAGCTTCTACATAAGCACCAATCTTGAAACTGTATGCAGCACTGCTTGCATTCACTTTAAGGAATTCCAGGTTTTATTTAAGATATTGTAGGAGGTAGATGAGAAAATTTACATTGCATATTACCCAGAAGACAATTTAAGAAGATGCCCTGAGACATGTGAATTCTCCCCAAAGTCTTTCTTTGGCTGCCTTGTTCACTGTGGCTCCCCTCTCCTCTCTCTCTCTCTCTCTCTCTCTCTCTCTCTCTCTCTCTCTCTCTGACATTTTATCTTACAACTCATCTCCTCATACTCCACTACCTTCCAAAAGCCAGGTTCTACACAGCCCTAGGCAGTTGGTCTTTCTTTCAAAGGAATGGTCCTTCTACATCATATTGTCTTCCTCAGCCACTTCCAACCCCAACCCAAAATTCTGTTGAATACAACTCCTTCTGTCTAAGGCTTCATGATTTGGGAGGACTGTGCATATCAGAAGGCAGAGGGAAACCTGCCATGTGAGAGGCAGGTCCTCTCTTCCTGCAGAGACATGCCTCTACTGAATGAATCTTTTCTCAAATGCCAGGCAGCCTACTTAAGTCCTAAAGGTCTCTACTCTTCATCTTAGCATGCAAAGATTTTTGTAATGACACTGTGGTCTCACCTCTCACATTTCAGCCTTTGTGTATATAGGTCACTATGAGTCCGACCCAACTCTACAGCACCTAACAACATTCAGAGTACTCCTACAGACTCCTGCTCATTCCCTTCTGGGAACATCCTTTCCTCCTCCTGCACTAAGCTCTTCTTGTCTTTTAACAGCCTTCTCAAGTCTTCTTTCCTCCACAAACCCTTCTCTGACGTCTCTGCTCATCCTAAATTCTTCTGTTTATAATTGTTTATACTCATAACTCAAGCACACAAAGATACAATGTTCTTTAATTATCTTTAATTAAATATATCTTTCTTCTTTCTTTC
Organism: Pedetes capensis; assembly: GCA_007922755.1. NCBI lineage: Eukaryota > Metazoa > Chordata > Mammalia > Rodentia > Pedetidae > Pedetes > Pedetes capensis. Next base: position 14,726 of record VMDO01019030.1, on the reverse strand, counting down.
TTTCTTTCTTTCTTTTTTTTTTTTTTTTTTTTTTTTTTTTTTTTTTTTTTTTTTTTTTTTTTTGTACTGGATATTGAACCCAGGACCTCGCGCTTGCATGCTCTGCAAGTGCTGGACCACTGAGCTGCACCCCCAGCCCATGTTTTTTTTTTTTACTTTTTGAGATAGGGCCTCACTAAGTTACGTAGACTGCCTCTGGTCTCAAACTTGTGATCCTCCTGCCTCCGCCTCCTGAGCCGCTGGGATTACAGGCGTGCGCCACTGTGCCTGGCTTAATTAAATATATTTTCAATCTTAAACCTCTGTTTCTGCTGATAGCATTAAATCCACCTATTCACTGCAGACCAGTCAGTTCTAGTTTTCGGTTTTATTGATTTAAGATCCCTGCCATCCTTTTCTTGTCTTTTTCTTGGGTTGATGATCTAAGAAGAATTCTAAAAAGAGAATTGGTCTCAGGGCTCTTCTTTCCTCATGGACTTCTGCCAGCTTCATGTAGTCTATCCCAGTATGTCTACACTGTCATTCTCTAATAAACATGATTATAGTTTCCAGCCTGATGCCCCCCCTCAGTACTTACTGTCTTTCTGCATGGGACTCAGAGAACCTCTCAGCTGCTTTCCCCACACTGTCCTGGGGTGTTCAGAATCCTGTGAGTCTGATCTGACTTCCATCTATATGGATGCCACCTCTCAAATGACATGTCACAGTGGAAGTTTTCTGATAAGCACAGCCTTCCCAATCTACTCCTCCAAATTTTCTGAGATTTTCTGTCATCTACTATTGAAGGACTCAATGTATGAGGGAGACAGACAGCAGGCATCTCATGTTCATGTCTAGAGATCTAGAAGATCCAAGAGATCTCTCCAAACCCCATCTTTTGTCCCAGGGAAAACGTTGATTTCCTGTCCAGGTAGGCTGGGCATCAATTTCCCTACTTAACTCGATTTTTTATTGAACTACTTCGTGTTAACTTGAGAATCTTTTTTTCTCTTAAAACGCCTAGCTCTTGAAAATCAAAGGCTCTTTGGCATTCAGAACAGTGAACTCTGCCACAAATTTCCAGGACATATTATGGAATTCAAAGCCTTTTGTTCTTGATCTAGCTCTTGTTGTCCTACCTTCCCATAAGCAAAAAACTTCAGCCTTCTTTAGTTTAGTGTTAGAAATCCAAAAGTTTCTTTAAAAAATTATTAAGGGAAAAAAAATTTGATTACATAATATTTTGTTACAACAATATCCTAATTTTCCATATTTAATTATATGGCCTTCCATTTTTAAATTGTCCTCTACTTTCTTACTGTCATGCTAAAAATGTAGGATTCTTTAGTGCAAAGAACAAATCAGAGAAATATTTTGTATTTCTTGGAGCACCTAGATTCACTTGTTCATTCACTTATTCATTAGGCAAGCACTTATTGAATACTAAGAGCTGTTGACAAAAGGATAAAAATATCAATCTTTCCCTTTCATGAGTTAATAAAAATTATTATTAGGTAAGGAAAGAGAAAAGTAAACCAAGCTAACTCAGAGGAGAAGGCAATAAATCAGAATGAGGAATCTAAGACAACTTGCTGGAGGAGGTGCCCCTAGCCTGAGTTTTTTAGATTTAATGAATTGAACACGTGGAAGAGAGTTTTATTCCAGTCATAGGGACTTGCCTATTGAATAAATGGTAGTGTAGTTGAGGATTACAATATTTAATTATATTCAGAAGAAATAAAGAATCTTTGGTGATCAGAGAGGAAGGTAAAATTAGTATTCAATAAATAGATCAAGAAGGACTCTTTTATGCTTATTAGGAATTTGAACTTAACTTAGAAAATAATGAAGACTAATAATACAATTTTAAGAAGAGTGGTGTCATATAAAATATGCATTTGAGAAAAATCACTCTAGCCACAGTATGGAAAATATAGAGATGAATTGCATTTTTAAGGGTATTCCAAATTAGAAGGAAAAAAATAGAAAATTATTGCAAAATTCAGATAAAAAATCAATAGGAGCATGCCCTCTAGAGATGTTAAGGTATTTCTAATGGGACCTTTTTAATTCTTTATTTTTTATTTTTTTATTTTTGGTACTAGGGGGTTGAACCCAGGGCCTCACACATGCTTTGCAAGTGTTCTACCACTGAGCTGTACTCCCAGCCCTTTTTATACTCTTTATTTTATGATAGAGTCTCCCTAAATTATACAGGCTGCCTCTGGCCTTGAACTTGTGATCCTCCTGCCTCCTCCTCAAGAGTCTCTGAGATTACAGGTGTGAGCCACCATACCTGACTTCCTGGAGTAGTGTTCAGGTAGGAGTTGCTACAAAAGGCTGAGCCTTGTCCTACTTAGCCTCTCTGGCTTCCTATTTAGATGCAATCCTACCTCCTGCTTGAACTTAGCCATCCGTTGTCCACCATATGGTCCTTGCCAGAGCTTATGCTGTGCTTTTTGGACTCTCAGTCTCTGAATTGTGAGCTAAATAAACCTAAAAGAAAAAAAAATACTTGAGCTGGGGTGTAGCTCAGTGGTATAGAGCTTGCCTAGCATGCACAAGGCCCTGGGTTCTATCCTCAGTACTACAAAACAAAAACAAAAACAAACAAGCAAAAAAACCCTTAATCAATGGTATTATGCTATTAACAACAGAACCGAATAATACAGAGTGGTGAGAAGCCAGATAAAGACAATGAACTACACATGAAGGGAAGATATAGAAGATGTTTAACAGGTCAGATCTTCAGGCCTTGGATGTGGGAGTTGAGAGGGAGAAGTATGCTAAAGTTTCTTAAATCTTTGAGAAATTGTGAAAATTGTAGTCTTTCTCTGAAAAAAAATCAATAAATGAGGGAAGGGCAAATTTGTGAGGAAATACCAAGTTCAGTTTCGGCTGTATTAAATTAGGTATACCTGAGAGACATGAAGTACCGATGTCTAGTGGTTGATCCTCATGTGAGGATCTTTAGCTCATCCAGGTGTTAGGAATGGAAGTACTGATATGAGCTTATTATGAAAACGATTGCTCACTGTAGACATGTGGGCCTGATGATCATTAAGGAAGTGTGGAAACATGGAGAAGGAAAAAGAAGAGTGCAGAATCCTATGGACATGGCACAAGCCAAGGAAAAACAACCCTCAGACTGAGGCAAGTAAGAAGGACCTATTGGGAGAAGAGGAGGAGAGCCAGAAAGGGAGGCTCAAAAATCCCAGAAATGAGAGAGATGAGGTGACTGTGGTCAGTAGAGTCCTGTACATGAAGAGGAAAGTAATAATTCCTCGCATGGAAAGTGCAATCATCACACTCTATGGTGTAAGGAGAAAATAGGTCACGAGTTCTGCTTTCTCGAGAAGATTAATAAGAAAGAAAAGTAGGAGTGTTGAATCTATGGAAGGATTTGTTTTTCTCATTAAGACCATGTTTTAATCAGATGAATGACCAACCATGACATGTGAATATAAGGAAAACTCATTCTGGTAGGTTGTGTAGAGGGACCGTTCCTAAATGAATGAAGTTTTGGTATAATAAATACACAGCATACTTAAATGAGTAATGTTTTATAGCAGTGAAATATTGCTGTCTCCCTATCTTCTGAAAAAGCTAAACAAAAGTAAAATTCTGCACAGAAATATATTATTCTACACATAAGAGAATTATAACCCCTTTTCAGTTTATATGTAATATGATTCTGGACCCATGAAGATCCTTATCTTTGTAGAAGGGCTTCTAAACAGTTTCCACATTCCAAAGAAATGTTCCCAGCTTCCTGTCCTCTTATGTGAGCTGTTGTTTCTGTTGCAGTGAAGCTTTTGAGAGGGTGTCAGCACAGGGTGTAGTAACCCTGCCTCCTCTGCCTCAAAAGAGCTATTTTTTTTCTTGCACACATGAAGCTTCAAGTTGGCTGCGTGGGTAAGTGAGAGCATCATAGTTAGGAGCTGTCCTCTTAGGGGACCCACTAAAACCTGTCAAGGTTTCCCACTTCCTTTCTCTGTTTATTAGTCCCAGAATAAACACAGTAACATTTGAAAGCAGCTGTTGCATGTCCAGCCCCTCTTAGACATTTGATTATGTTTCTGATGCTTCAGGAATGATTTCTTTCCCAGGATACTAACCCCCTGAATCACATCACATAGCACAGAAATGCAGCCCTCACTGCTGTGCCTGCCAAGCAGGATGTGAGGGAAGAGAGCACATCCAGGCTCCACTGTGGAAATAGAATCACTTCTGAATACCCCAAATCATGAAGCACTAGGCATACAGAGTTGGCGGTTACCTCCTCCAGACAAAGAGGACAGTACTGAACACTGTGGATATGCAAGGAGACTTTTAAGACCCATAAGTAATTTGCCTTTCATGCCATTCTTTTTCATCTGGAGAAAATATGCCCATTTACCAGTACAATAATGTGCTTCTCTCCTTCCTTATCTGCCATGATCAGTGTAGCACGATTTCAGTGAATCACCATCAACTCGTATATAAATAGGTGGGGAGGAAGAGCTTGCTCTAAATAAGCATTGCATTGGTGGGAACTCAGAAAACCTGAGAGGGAAAATTAAGTGAATTTTCTGATAAAAAGTTTATTTAATCTAAGGATTTTATAAATTGTCATAAGTTCCAAAATAGGCATGGGTACCTTAGTAGGCATAAATAGAATAATTTCCCCTCATCTGTCAATTCATAAGTCATCAGAATATAACTCATTTGATCCAATGGAAATATAACACCAAAATATCTTGTTATATATAACACAAGATTTTTCTTAAAGAAACAGTGATTTCCTTTCTTTTGGATCAACTCAGAATTCTATAAAAAGGATTATTTGTGCTAATTTACAATGTGAAGAATTGTTGTTCTTAGACAGTGTATGGTGTTGATTCCTTACCCATCCTTCGTCCCTCCTTCATCATTCCAAGCAGAACCTGAATTTGAATATCCATCCCTCCCCTAAGCATCCCAGGAGGTTGAGGGGAAGCTAGCTAGCTCTTGAGAGAGTCCCAAATTTAAGGGCAAGATCAGACTCTCCTGTAGTGACAGTCATTGTTCTCATATTAGTCATATGGCCTCCCTTCAGACTAAAGAGAATGGGTTTCATTGTATAACAGAGAGAAAGGTTTTCTTTCTCTTATTTAATATAAATCAGGAATTGTGTGATCCTCCTTGCTACCGGCAGATATCTAATAAGCAAGAAGAGAACCAGATTTAGGAAAAAGCCAACACCAATGGTTATAGAGACCAGAATTAAAAATAATTTAGCCCTGGAGTACATGATATGGCCAGTGAGAAAGCCAAACATGAAGTCTTTCCTCCTTGTGGTCTTCCCAACATGTCAGGTAATTTATTTCATTATTATCTAAAAGCAAGTAAGGATTTTTTTTTACATCCCAAAGTATTCTGAATGATACATTTATGATTAACATTTGATGCTCATGTCTGGGCAGGTTCTGCAATTAAATGAAGTCAGTGACTTCCTTAGTGCTTTGATTGGAATACTACCAACCACAGATTTTCTTTTTTACTGGACTAACACCTTACCTGAAGTCCCAACAATTAATGAATGCTTTAGGCTAAAGCACTATCCCTGGAAATGCTTGTTGGGTGTCAAGAGGACTGATACTTAAACCATGAATTACCACAAACATTTGTAGGAGAATAAATGTTGATTGAGTACACGCCAGTTCCATATTATATATTATCACATATACACTGTTGTTGTTGTTAGGTGCCGTCGAGTTGGTGTCTGACTCATAGCAACCCTAGGTACAACAGGCAAAACAGTATTGTCAGTGCTTCTCTGCTGTTCATAGGGTTTTCAATGGCTGAATTTTTTTTGGGAGTGGCTTGCCCAATCCTTCTCCCAAGCCTACAGCACCTAGTGTTCCCAGGCAGTCTCCCATCCAAGCACTAAGCAGGCCCGACCCTGCTTAGCTTCCAAGAACTGAAAGGATTTGATGTCACAGTGATATGGCTGCAGGCTTATACATTGTTGTTGTTAGGTGCCATCAAGTCCTGTCCAACTCAGAGCAACCCTCGTAGGGTTTTCAATGGCTGATTGTTTTGAGATTGCCCTGGGAGTGGATGGCCATGTCCTTCTCCCATTATACACTATTAAGACCTATGAAAACAATGAAATTAAAGATGAAGAAGATAATTCTTACCCTCAGAAAATATATAATCTGGTGAGAATGTCAAATATCCCCACAGTGATGTAATAAGCAGTTAAAGAAGAGATCAGTAATGTGGCAGAGGCAACCTTGAGAGTGGACATGATTACTTCTTACAGGGAATCAGAGAAGATTTCAGACATTTGGGGAAGTGACATCTGACCTGGATCTGAGAAAACAGGATTTCAAGAAGTGATGAGAGGATAGTTCAGACAATTGAACTATTTACTTGAAACAATAAAATAAGACTTTGATGTGGACTCAGAACTGAGAGGACAGGACATAAGTCTGAGATCCACCTCTATCACTTTGGGCAAATCACTACTGTCAACTTTGGTTTCTGTGATTAGATCCTCTGCAAGGGATCTTCCAACTCTGACATGTCCTGATTGTGTAAATGCTTCAAGAGGTGCCAGTATTATATTTGACATCTCTCTCTATTTTTTTCTAACCATGAACTTTGCTACAATATTCTTTGGAAAGAAGTTGACCCTAATTGCACTTATGAATTCCTTTATGAAATGTTTTTTGAATAGGTTTAGAAACCACCCTAATTCACAAAAAGATCTTTACCAGGACATCCTTTTGTTGGTTTCAGACCCTAAACTTGCTCTGAAGAAAACCAAAAGACATTGGTTATATTTGTACTATCTTATAAACTCACATGTAATTGTTGAGGCTTAAAATTTTTAGCAGTATCTAGAAGCCTAAATTAGTGAGAGCAGTGACACTTTTCTAGGGTGCAATGTTCTTACTGATTATCCATTAGCAGTCCTCTGAGATTCATTTACAGCAACCGTGGTAACAATGACTGCCCATTCTTTTATGACTGAAAGAGTTTAGAGTACAGTGTTGTTTTTTAAGGTTAAAATGGGTTTTAATATATGAGAAAAGGGAAATAAAACAAAATGAAATAGGGAGAAAAACTATTGTGTTGCCCAGGAAAGTATGTTGGATTGATCTGGGTATATCAATACAGGTTCAATTTTGGCAGTTGGTGCTGAGAATAAGATCCCCTGGTGATCAGGCAGCTGGTGGTGTTCTTGGCAAAATACAGAAATCAGTGCAAGTTAACTTACACAAAAGGGATTTTACTATGAGAATATGCATGTGTATATCAAGTGCAGCTCAAGAATAAAAAAAGAGCCTGGAAGATTGGGCCTGGGAATGGGCAGAAACTGAGGGGCCTACAATGAGCCTAGGAGTGGGAAGAATAACCAAAGTCCCCAGCAGACATCTGGTCAGCCCTCCGTGATGCAATAAATACTGTCTCCTGTATTTCTTTCTTGGTTTGTTGCTGTTGTTGTGTTTTGTCAAGACTGGGACCCACTCTGTATCTTGGGCTAGTCTGGAACTCTGTATATAGCCCAGGCTAGCCTTGAGCCCACAATCCTCCTGCCTCAGCTTCCCAAATACTTGGATTATAGGAATGCACTACCATGCCTGTCTACTTTCCATGCCTGTATTCCACCATGCCTATATTCCTTTCATTCTTGTATTGGTAGTTGAAGATTAGAAGCAGAGGGTGAAACATACTAAGACAAACTAAGATCACCTGCCCATTCCCTAGTACTCCAGGGAAAAGAAAGGATTTTCTGTTTCTGTATTAGGAAGCATAATCTCTAAGATTACCTCTTATACATCAGTAAAATATGCAGATTCCCAAAAGGTAACATTAGAATAACAGAACAGGTGCTGGGCACCAAACATTGATATATTGCCCATAAGTAAGTTACTATGTCTTTAGTCACAAGTAGCATAAAGTTTTATTCCAATTTACTTTTAAATAAGAAGAGATATAAATAGCTCATATAACAAGTACAGTCTTTGTGTTTATTTCCATTTTATCTTTCTACCATCTTCAGGGGTGATTTCGCTCTCTGGCTAGATTGCCTTGCAGTTGTAAGATGGATGTAACCTTCTCTTTTATCATATTCACATATGACAAAGTCTGGAGAGGGAATGTGACCATCTTTTCCTGAGTTTCTTTCTGAGGTGTGAGAAAAGCTTTCCCAGAAGGACCCCAGCAGACTTTCTCTCACAATTCACTGGATAAGATTGTACCTCAGAAGTCTCTATAAGGTCCAAGAATAGCATTGCCATGACTGGCTTAGACTAAATAACATCCTACCTCATTCTCTGAAAATGGGAACACAGCCTTACAAGAGCCCTGAGTCACTTGGGGGTTGGATGAATACTTGAATGTGATCAAAGTTTTATTAGAAAGCAGAGTGTGGAAATACTAATTGGGAAAGCTTCCAACAGTATCCAAGACAGTCCATTATCCTATAGTCTGAAAAGAAAAAAAAAATTTTTTTTTTGGAGTACCCAGAGGTTGAAATCCCAGGCCTGGTGCATGTCAGACAAGTGCTCTACAATAGCTAAGTTTTTAACAGCCCTTTTTTAATTTTTTTAACTTTGAGACAGGGTCTTCTCATTCTAAGATACAAACTTTAGATACAATAATTATAATAATTCTTATTATAGAATAAATATCTTGGTTTTAAATTAAATTATATTCAACTATGAATTTATCTGGTTTTGAGTTACACTATTGATATAAAATTTGGCCACATCTATTTGGAGCTTTAAATGCAAACTTTTATTCATATCTTTTCTGCATGAAGATCTTAATGAGGTTGGGTACACTGGTAATCCCAGTGAGTCAGGAAGCCAAGACAGGAGGATTGCAAGTTTGAGCCCAGACGTAGCCTGCGTAACTTTGCCAGACCCTGTGTCAAGATAAAATGTATATAAAAAATTAAAGTATAAAAAGCTAGGGGTGCAGTTCAGTGTTAGAACACATGCAAAGTATGCACAAGGTCATGGGTTCGACACTGCTTGTACTGCAAAATTAAAACATAAAGAAAAGAAAAGAAAATGTTAACAAAAGGCTGGTTTAACTACAGGATTGAGAGGCAGGCAGGCAGGAAGATGACTGCCTTCTCTCCTCAGGCAGACTGATGCTTCTATATGCCACTCACAGATTGAAAGCCAACAGTGTATCAGCTTCCCACCAAGAGATCCTTCTTATAAAATATAAAGCTGAAATGCCTTAGTTTTATAGCTAGTATTTTCTCAGGCAGGACCTAATGTGCAGTTTTCACTCTTGTTCTTGAAGTTGTTTAGTGTTATAAATTATACATTATCCTCTGAACTGATGCTAGCATCACCTCTATTATTTGTGTGCATCATCAATAAATTATGCCATTTCAATTATATGCAAATTTCTGTCAACATTTTTGGTCTTGAAATTACAAACCTCAAGATCGTATAAATAATATATGGGAATGTAGATGGTATCTGAAAACTGGTTTTATTATTTGGTCCTTAATGGTAATGAAGTATGACATCTAGTTAGATGAGTTCTTTATAAAAATCTAATAATAGGTCCCCAGATGTCCTGCATTCTTCTCTTAAAGGTAAAGATATTTATCTAGCTATATCTAGATAAATGATAAAATTCTGAGGGACAAAGATTAACTTGAAGTCTAGAGAATAGTTTTAGAGAAGCAACTCTGTTAAAATGCACTGAGGGCTTTGTCTGTGTTTCGGGCTTTGTAGATGCATATAGTGGTCTGGAGCCTGCATGTGTCTGTCAGTATCCCACACAGTGGGGGCTTGTGTGTTGCTGTGATGCTGAAAACTATTTCACTGGTATTACAGATACCAGCAGGGCCACCCATGGCAGAGAGGTTTTCAGCTGAGCTTTCAGATTAAGACTAGGGAAAAGGAGTTGGCAGCTCAATACTAAAACAATTAACCGCTGAAAACCCTATGAATAGCAGAGAAACACTGTCACATACAGTGCCAGAAAATGAGACCCCATGTTGGTAGGCACTCAAAAGACAACTGAGGAAGAGTTGCCTCCTCAAAGTGAGTCTACCTTAATGATGAGAATGGAATAAAGCCCCAGGGAATTCCATTTACTGATATGGTAGGACTCAAAATGAGAAGGAACAACTATAAGCATCCATAATACTTGGAATGTGGAATGTACATTGTATGAATCTAGGAAAATTAGAAGTTGTCAAAAGAGAAATGGAACACAAAAACATCGATGTTCTAGGCTTTGGAGTGAGCTAAAATGGACTGGTATTGGCCATTTTGAATTAGATAATCATATGGTCTACTATGCTGGGAATGACAATTTAAAGAGAAATGGGGTTGCACTCATCATCAAAAAGGACATCTCAAGGTCTGTCCTGAAGTACACTGCTGTCAGTGATGGAATAATATCCATACACCTACAAGGAAGGCCAGATAATATAACTATTATTCAAATTTATGCACCCACCACAATTGAAGATAGGGAAGATTTTTACCAGATTCTGCTATCAGAAATTGATTGAGAATGCAATCAAGATGCACTGATAATTACTGGTGACTGAAATGCAAAAGTTGGAAATAAAGAAGAGGGCACAGTAGTTGGAAAATATGGCCTTAGTGACAGAAATAATGCTAGAGATCATCTGATAGAATTTTGTGAGACCAATGACCGTTTCATTGCAAGTACATTTTTTCACCAACATAAATAGCAACTATACACATGAACTTCACCAGATGGAACATACAGGAACCAAACTGACTACATTTGTGGAAAGAGACCATAGAAGAGCTCAATATCAAAAGTCAGAACAAGATCACATGCTAATTATGGATCAAACAACTACTCATATGTAGGTTCAAAACGAAACTGAAGAAAATTATAACAAGTATACAAGAGCCAAGGTATGACCTTAAGTATATCCCACCTGAGTTCAGAGACCACCTCAAGAACAGGTTTGATGTGTTAGGCAGTAATGATCAAAGACCAGGTAAGTTGTGGCATGACATCAAAGACATCATTCAGGAGGAAAGAAGATTATTAAAAAGACAAGGAAAAAAGAAAAGACCAAATTACATGTCAAAAGAGACTGTGAAACTTGCCCTTGAAAGACAAGCAGCTAAACTAAAAGGAAGACCTGATGAAGTTAAGAACTAAAAAAAACGATTTGAAAGGGCAGCTCAAGAAGACAAAATCAAATAGTATACTGATGTGTAAAGAGCTAGAGATAGAAAACCAAAAGAACCAGCTATATTTTTCTCAAGCTTAAAGAACTTAAGAAAAATTTCAACCTTCCAGTGTCAATAGTGAAGGATCCTACAAAGAAAATATTAAATGACATAGGAAACATCAAAAGAAAATGGAAGGAATACACAGAGACATACAAAAAGAATTGGTGGATGGCCAACAATTTCAAGAGGTTGCATATGATTGGGCACCAATGGTCATGAAGGAAGAACTGGAAGCTGCCTTGAAGGAACTGGTGAAACACAAAGCTCCAGGGAATTGATGGAATACCAATTGTTGTTGTTGTTAGGTGTTGTCCAGTAGATGTCTGACTCATAGCAACCCTGTGTACAACAGGAAAAGAGTATTGTTAGTGCTTCTCTGCTATTCATAGAGTTTTCAATGGCTTATTATTTGGGAGGAGGGGTTTGCCAGGTCCTTATCCCAAGTCTACAGAACCTGGTATTCCAAGTTGTCTCCCATCCAAGTACTAATCAGGTCTAACCCCATTTAGCTTCCAAGATCTGATGGGATTGGAGGCCACAGTGGTATGGCTACAGGCAGCATACCAATAGAGATATTTAAACAAGCAGATGTAGCCCTACAGATGCTAACTTGTTTATGCCAAAAGATTTGGAAAACAGCTACCTGGCCAAGTGACTGGAAGAAATCCATATTTATGCCTATTCCCAAGAAAATGGAACCAACCAAATGTGGAAATTGTTGAATGATATCATTAATATCACACACAAGTAAAATTTTGCTAAAGATCATTCAAAAGTGACTGCAAGCAGCATATAGACAGGGAACTGCTGGAAAATCAAGCCAGATTCAGAAGAGGGCTTGGGACAAGGGACATCATTGCTGTTGTCAGATTGATATTAGCTGAACACAGAGAATATCAGAAAGGAGTCTATGTTTTATTGACTATGCAAAGGCATTTGACTGTGTGGATCATAGCAAATTATGGATAACATTGAGAAGAATAGGAATACAAGAGCACTTAAATAATTGTATGGCTCAGGCTGTTGCTCAGTGGCTGAGCTCTTGCCCAGCATGTGTAATAGCCTGGGTTCAATCACCTGCACCAAAGATAAATAAATAAACAGCTATAGTCAGCTTAAAGAATATGTTCACAAATCCGAGATTCTAGCTATTCTAATCACATCTTCTGATGGCAGAGCTTATTTACCCAACTAATATGTATTCTGATTTTCAGTACAGATTTTCAGTTCGGTAATCACATACCCATGGCTCATTTGACCCACCATGTAGCCTGTAAGGTATCATGACTAGTGTTCCCGGTTTATTAATAAGGAAACACTCAGAATTTTTCAGTGACTAGCCTAGGAACTCATAACTAATGATAGTTAAAATATTTCTGCACATGCAGCAAATAATGCTTGGCACATATTAAGAACTCAAGACAAAAAGAAAAGATCTCAAACTCTAAGACCTCACAACATAGGACTTGAGGGAGAACTTACATTTCCTAATTCTCACCAGTCTAAGCATGTTTGCATTAAGGCTTGGTCCTGTTGTTATCCCCTTTTTAAATTTACCTTGTTAACACATATAAACACACACACACACACACACACACACACACACACACACACACCTACTCATGAGGGAGACTGCAAGCAGCATGATCTGGTTTGTTTTTGATATGACTATATCCATTAATATATTGATATTTTATGTAAGCATACATCAAGGAATTAGCCCAAAGTTTGCAAAAGATTTCCAATATGGTTTCAATGCTCCAAGAGTTATGCATCTCCATTTTAAAGTGGCTGTACAATGTGCTTGGAAACAAGAGAAAAAGAATCAGCTATTTCAAAGAGAAATCATTGAAAAATCAGTAGTCTACTGAAGAGTTAAGCAACTATATTGAACTGCAGACTTCCAAAAGACTTTAGCATAACTAGAAGAAAAAAATAGCAAGCCTATGATGAAACAAGTATAAGCACATTGCAGTACATTATTTTGATTGTTATTACTTTGGTCATTTCATTCTTAGTGGAAGAGTACAATGGCAGAAAGCCACTAAATAACAATGCTGAGAGGTGTGATTGAAGTGAAATTACATTGCCTCTCCTGAAAAATTAAGTTTAATCTAAAATCTCACTTACCCCTCATTAGTTATTATTGTTAATAACACTAGTAATAACAATAACCTTATGTTCAAAGAACTATTAAGATGAATATCTAGTCTCCAAAAAGAGAATTCATTGCATTCCTACTACCTGACTTTAATTGTTGCACCGATAAAAATTAAAGAAATAACCAATAGGAACACTAATTTATATTTTATAATGCTTAATTAATTATACATAGTATTTATAAAATTGTCTTTTAATTTCCACTAACATATTATAAAAATAAATATGATATTTAGATATCTGATAATATCAAAATTATGATAATAAGATAGTGAGATAAAGGAAAACGTTTTTAGAGATGAAGTGATTGGGTAGCAAAACTTGCAAATGATCAGATGTTGAAATCACAACTCATACACCAGTCATCTGTCTCAGAGTCCTCATGACTATGCTATACTGCCTCACTTCCCTAAACAATGTTCAAAACAACAACTCTGGACCACTGTGTTTTTTTTACACTAGTACTCATCCTTCATATGGAGACCTTCACCTTAGAGATAATGTGGGTCATAGGATTCATTGATACCACAAGACTCTTGGAATTTCCCTTCTTTGCCTGGTACTTCAACTCACCAGACCTATATGTCTACAGAAAAGTCACAGTTCTATGAAAGAGTTTCTGGATTTTCTCATTATTTTACCGCAATAATAATTTCCTTCCAGTGACCACTAGTTTAGCATGACTTTTCGACCAATTATTTTGAGTGCCAATTATCAATGCTTTGCTTGGGTAAGCATAATTTCTAATATTTAAAATACATTAAGAAATTCAGTTTGACACCATTGAGAGCTCTGCCTCCTTTAAAAATAAGAATTTTGGGCTGGTTTCAAAATATCACTTTAGCTCTGTAAGAGCCATGATTGAATTTGATTTAAAAGCAGTAAATGTATACTAGCATTTTGGCCAAATTTAAAAGATTATGAATTGCAAACATTCATTTCAGCTTAATCTTTTTAGGCCATTCATTTTAATACTACTCCAAAAATTGAAGACAGGAAACCTGAACACAGAGTTCTTACAGAGAGTCAGATTTATATCTTCCTTAGTATTTGAGTTGAAAACTTTGACTTTAGAGACTTCTTTATAACCACTAAAATAATAAAATCAAGAATTACAGCTTATAAGGCAACAAAGGAGATAAAATGGGAATAATAAAAAATACTGTTAATCCAAAAGAAGACAGAAAAAGAGGGCAATTGCAACAAGATATTTCTATCTGGAATAAATAGAAAAATAATAACTGATAGACCTAAACTCAACCATATCAATAATGATATTAAAGTAAATTATCTAAATGCCCTATTTTTTTTAAAAAAAGAGATTGTTAGATTGCATTTAAAAAATCAAGACATACCTATATT
>VMDO01019029.1:0-40687 GCA_007922755.1 Pedetes capensis | reverse complement strand
TTTTTTTGCAATAATAACAGTGGTACAAGGCTCATTGTAGAAAGGACAGGAAAATATAAAGAAAAAAAGAAATCATAATTCCATAACAGAAGTAGGTATCATTATAGTTTCCTTCTAGTTCGTTTCCAAGGTTGTTGATCACATAATATATGCAACTTTGTATTCTTTATATACCTTATTGCCTTATTTTTCATGATCCAAAATATGTTTTATTATGTGTATTGATTTTCTGGCAAATAAAGATTTGGAATGTATTTGTAAAACTAATATATATCCCAATCATATAACATAAAGGCCAATGCTGCCATTCTTGAAAAGATAAGAATTTGAAAGTGAAATTGAACTGGGGCAGATATTTGCGTATCCATTCATGGCAGCATCATTCATAACAACAAAGAGGTAGGAGCAAGTCAGGTGTCCATTGAAGGCTGCATGGCTAAACAAAATGTGGTACATGCCCACAATGGAATATCGTACAGCCTTAAAAAGGAAGGAAATGCATATGCTACAGCAGGAATGAACCTTGAAGACCTTATGTTGAATGAAATAAGTCAATCACAAAAATACAAATATTTTGTGATTCCACTCATATGAAGTACCTAGAGTGTTCAAATCCATAGAGACAAAGCAGAAAGTTGAATGGTGGTTACTAGGGTTGGAGGTAGTGGGGACTGTGGGGTTATTATTTAATGGGAATAGAGTTTCACCTGGACAGTATGAAAAAGTTCTGGAAATGGATGGTGTTAATGGTTGTGTAACAATGCCACTGAACTATGCACTTAAAAAGGTTAAAATAGTAAATTTTATGTTATAAATATTTCCTTACAATGACACAGCAACAGTAACAATAAAACAGCAACAGTGACAGCAACAACAAAACAGAGCTGGAGCCCTGGTTCCTGGTGTCTGGCCTCCTTCCATCTTGCCTCTGGCTAGTCCTTCCCTCATTCCAGAGTTTTCCTCCGATTCTCACCTGGCCTCTCTGGCCAGGGAACAGCCAGCTTCTCCTTTCTCTCTTGCTTCTACATCTCTCACCCCTGGCGCACACATGCCCCTTGAGGTCTAGCTTGGGGGTCAGGATACAGAAAGGTCTGAAGTTCTCATCCTGCCAGGGTAGCGGCAAGTGCGGGAGGGCTGAGGCTAGGGAAGGAGAGGGACTAGTCCACGGTCATGAACAAGCTGTCTTGAGCGTGTGGTGGGCCAGGAGAAGGGTTGAGTGGGTGTGCAGGGGGCCACCTCCCCATCCTAGCGTCAAGTCTAGGACAATCAAGAACCTCCTGAGTACCCGGTGTGACCTGTCCCCAGGATCTCATGGACCAGGCCTCTCTGCCATTGCCCTGTGTTCCCCTCGGAAGTGCAAATGGCAGAGCAGCAAACAGCGATCCGGTGGACTAGAAGTTCAGCCTTGGTTGTGTGATGCGAGATGCCCCTGTCCTGGCTCCCAGCCCAGCCTTCTTCCTCCTCAAGGCTTTTGCTACACCAGGCTGAGAGTCAGAGCCTTGGTGGTCTGGCAGGGGGAGCCAGGGGACGTGGGAGGTAGGACCACCCTGTGCTTCCCTGGCTCAGCTGGATGATGCCCAAGTGTGAGTAAAGTTTGCTGCCCAGTGCCAGGTCTGCAGCCAGGGCAGGAGGGCAGAGGGCAGAGTCTCGGCCAGAAAGCACAATGCCTTTCCCAACTCCCTGGGGTCCCCGACTTGCTTCACAGCAAGGCCAGCCAGCGCACTGTGGGTCCCCACGGAGCCACCACGTGGCCTTAGGTTCAGAAAGTGGACATGGCAGAGCCCAGCCTGGTCCAGGAGCTAGAGTCCCAGAGCACAGTGTACACATGTGGGTTAGCATGCGCACACACCCCGATCCTGTTCCCAGGACACTGAGTCTCCATCACACCTGCTTTTCTTCCCGGGGACTTCCAGTTGGCCTAGCAGTGGGGAGTTTTCTCTGGAAACTCCCTGGGAATTTAGTATCTTAAGTGGATATCTAGCCTTCTTTCAGGTCAACCTGACTTTCTGAAAAGAACTTTGGTTCTGAAAAGAACAACAAAGCCTTTCAAAGCTGCTAAATGACTTGACATAAACCAGGTAGAAACACAGACTATAGATCAGCCAAGACACCAACTTCAAGGGGTTCGCCTATTGTAGTCCCGGGGTCTCCATTCCCTGGGCCATGGACTGGTACTGATGTGGGCAGTGGTGCAAGTGATTGAAGCTGCTTCTTTATTTAGACAGTCAATGTAACGCATTTGAGTCTTCTCAAAACATAACCCTCCCTACCTGTTGTGCCAAGAAGGCTGGGGACCTCTGTTGTCGAATATGTTTTGCGCAGAATGTCAGAATCTCTCACACTCCGCTATGGCTGTGTTCCCTAATTCCTTCCAGTACATCTGGCTCTTGCAGTTAGATAGCATCGCTCCAGCCGGAAAGCTTGGCCCAGAGTTGATAATGGACTAGAGTGGTAAAAAGTGCTATCTTCCTGTAACTAGACTTTCAAACCACTTGAGAAGCTTTTAAAAGTTGCTCCATCCTGACAATTCTGATTTAATTGGTCTGTGATGGGCTTTACCTATGAGGTTTTTTTTTTTTAAGTTCTCTGGGTGATTCTTACAGGCTTCTGGTATTGGAAACCAAGGTTCTCAATCACATTTGGTCTTGATAATCAGCTTTGTGAGTTCACTCTTTTTCTCCTCAAGATTATTCAGTGCCTCAGCCTGATCTCCACTCTTAACACGCAGACACAAACCCCTGATTTAGATTGCCAAAAGACCAAGTTCTCGCTTCCTATAAAGACGCTTGGAAGAAGTGCTCAAATGACTTAGAGAAGCTTGGATGAATCTGGAAAAAAATCTGGGGCAACCTTGGTTCTTTGGGTGAAATGAACTAAGAGTAGGATGTTCCCGCAGGCGAAGGAAAAGATAGCAGAAGAAAAGTTGAGTAAACTTTTTAGAAGGGAAAGCATTTTGAATCAGTAAGGCAGATGACCCAAAATTCTATGTGGTGGGGGGTGGGCACAGCAATCTCTCTCTTCCCGCTAGTTTTGTTGAAACCAGAGTGATGCAGTTGTCTGCCTCGTGTGAGATGAGCCTTGGGCTTGAACTCAAAGCTGCACCCTTCCTAGATGTGTTGTTGTTAGGTGCCCTCGAGTTGGTATCTGACTCATAGCGACCCTATGTACAATAGGCGAAACACTATTGTCAGTGCTTCTCTGCTGTTCATAGGGTTTTCAATGGCGGATTGATTTTTGGGGAGTGGGTTGCCAGGTCCGGCTCCCAAGCCTACAGCATCTGGTGTTCTCTGGTGGTCCGCCATCCAAGTACTAACCAGGCCCCACCCTGCTTAGCTTTGGAGATCTGATGGGATCAGATGCTACAGGGCTACTGCTGCAGGGCCTTCCTAGATAGGCTGAGGGAAAAGCTCTTATTGTTTAAGTAATCTTTTTAGTTAAGGTATGGAGCCTGGGACCTTCATTTTGTAAAAAGGATTAATGGACTTTTTTATATTTCAAATGAATGGGCCCAAAGGTGGATACCTTGGAATGGTTCACCTTTGTTCATAACCTAAGGAGGTAGGCAGACATTAATCTTGATTAGGGTGTTGGGCCCTTAGAATAATGTCCTTCCAATATCGGGGGAGGTCTGTCCGACATCATGGCTGAAAGTGGGAGCCATTTTTAAACCCCTTCTCCATTGTGCTGCTAATTCAAGAATGACAGTGCATATGTAGATTGGATATTGAATGTGTAAACACCATTGGTCTGGTCTAACTGCAAAGTGTAATTTTCTCACTCTTTTTATAACATAGAACTATCTTTAGAAAGGTGCTTGTTGAAAACAATGTTGTAGGGAAAGGATCCTCTAGCAGATCCTGGGTAGTTGGCCCAGCTAAGAGGCACATTTGCCTCCTTTATTTGCCACTAGGTGCGGGCTGTCGTGCAACTTGGCCAATGAGACAGGTGTGAAAGTGTTGAATAGATTTCTGGAAAGTTGCCTCCTGTGTGAAAATGCAAGTGCTCTTTTGCCCCATCCTGCTTCCTCTGACGGTTGTATCCTGGTACTTAAGAAGTATGATATGTACTATGTAGTTTATACTGTGCCATATTGTTGTTGTTGTTCGGTGCCATCACATTGGGTCTGACTCTTAGTGACCCTTATATAGGGTTTTCAATGGCTGGCTGTTTCGGAATTGCTTCAAGAGTGGATTGCCACATCCTTCTCCCATTTTTGCAGTGCTAGGGATTGAACCCAGGTCCGCAGAGAGTATGGAGCAGCACTCTACCAACTGAGCTAAACCCCAGCCCCACTGTGCTGTATAATAGCTAGTAAATGGTGAGATGGGGCACGTTTTAGACAACTGTTCTAAGCTACTTCTTTAAAAATGACTAGTTTCACATATGGCAGATCTTTTGTTGTCAGTAAATGGAAAGTAAAATTAAATATAGCTGTCATTAGCTTTTACATTTGTTTTTGGGGCCAGGCACAGTGGTGCACACCTGTAATCCTAGTGATTCAGGAGGCTGAGGTAGGAAGATCCCAGGTTCGAGGCCAGGGACAGCCTGCATTACAGCAAGACCCTGCCTTGAGATAAAAAATAAAAAGGGGCTGGGGGTGCAGCTCAGTGTTAGAGCACTTACAAACTATACACAATACACTTGGCTCAGACTCCCAGTACCGCAAAACAAACAAAACATTATCTTTGTTATCAGAGATGTCTTAAATGATTATTCATTCAAAATTCATAAGAATTTTGATCAGATGTGTGCGCTTTCCAAGTCTGAGGAAGAACCTTTTTGAGATGAATGTGCAGAATTATTACTATTTTATGCACAATATGAACTTTAACATTTTTAACTTTTCATTTTGTAATCATCTCAGACTTACCAAAAAGTTGCAAAAATAGGGCAAAGCATTCTTGAATATCCTTTACCCAGATTCTGTAAACATTAACATTTTACTCTTTGTCATTTTCTCTCTCCTTCTCTCTTTTCTTACCTATATATTTCTCTGTGCACCCACCCATCTATCTGCCTGTCTAGCTGTCTCATTTCAGAGAGAGAGAGAGAGAGAGAGAGAGAGAGAGAGAGAATGTATATACACATATGCATGGAAGAGTCCTTCCTCTCTCCTGCCTGTCGTGATCTTGATTTATTTATTTATTTGTTTGTTTGTTTATGGCAGTGCTCTACCTCTTTGCAAGTGCTCTACCTCTAAGTTGCACCCCCAGCCCGTTTTTTAATTTTTATTTTTGAGTCAGGGTCTTGATAAGTTATGCAGGCTGCCTCTGGCCTTGAACTTGTGATCCTCTTGCCTCTGCCTCCTGAGTTGCTGGAATTACAGGCATATGCCACCATGCCTAGCTGGCGTTGGTAATTTTGGGGAGTATAAGGACTTATTTTTAAAGGCAATTTAAAAAGTTTTAAATCTTAGTAAAAACAGGCAAGACAGAATTTACTGTGTTAACCATTTTTAAGCTTACGGTTCAATAGGGTTCAGTATGCTCACACTGTTGTGCTGCAACAGATCTCTAACACATTTTCATCTTGCAAAACTGAAACTCTCTACCCATTAAATAACAACTCCTCATTCCCACTTCCAGCCCTGGCCACCACCATTCTACCTGCTCTAAAGAAGAAGCTTTCCCATCACGTGTGCTCATTCATTCACTTTATTTACATTTACATGAATCCATGGACTCTACTTTTGCCCCGAGTTATAATCTGTTACTATTATTCTTTATTTTGTTGCCCAGATTTGGCCAGTGGGCACCTCTTCAAGGAGGCGCTTGTGTTGTCTCTTTTGACATACCCTCATCACCTTCTCATTGTTATTTCCCGAGCTGCTTATCTTTGTGTGTGTGTGTGTGTGTGTGTGTGGTACTGAGGGTTGGACCCAGGGCCTCACGCTTGCATGCTCTGCAAGTGCTGTACCACGGAGCTGCACCCTCAGCCCATTTTTTTACTTTTGGAGACAGGGTCTCGCTAAGTTATGCAGACTGCCTCTGCTCTCGAACTTTTGATCCTCCTGTCTCCGCCTCCCAAACCTCTGGGATTACAGGCATGCGCCACCGTGCCTGGTTTAGATTCTTATCTTCAAACAGCGATGATTTGTGGGTCTACATGAAAGACTGAATAACTCAGATTAAATAAATTTCAGGCTGTAAGTGTCCAAAGACTAAAGGTGGCCACAAGAAGTATATTTAAAAGTACTTATGGGAAATACACTTATTAATTAAAAAATTAGAAATTGGAATAGGATTATTTCTACTTGGAGTGTGAACTCCAGGTCACACTTTGTGAATTGCTGGCATAGGGATGACTTGAGCCATTGTAGTTCTCAAAATTTTATTGATTGACTGATTGATTTATTGGTTTTTGAGACAATATCTCATAGTGCAGGCTGGCCTGGAACTTGCTCTCCTTTTGCTTCTACTTCCCGAGTGCTGGGGTTGCCTGTGAGCACTCCCACGGCTGGCAGAACCACGGTGTTCTCTTTTCTTTTTGGAGACAGGGTCTCTCCATATTGCCCAAAGTCCCGTCAATCCTCCTGCCTCAGCCTCCCAAGTGCGGGGATTACAGACGTGCGCCACCATGCCAGGTGAGCCATTGTATTCTAAGGGGCTTGTCAGTGATTTCTAACCCCCTGCCCAGCCCCATTTGTCAAATGTGTGGCTCTTGTGCCTTGAATCTGAAATGTCCCCCAGAGGTTCTTGCGTTAAAGGCTTGGTTGGCAGCCGAGGACCTTTGGGAAGCGATTGGGTCATGTGGCCTGTAGCCTTATCAGTGGGTTAATCCCCTGATGGAGTCATAATTTGCTGTCATTATTGGGAAGTGGCAGGACCCAGGAGGAAGTAAGCCCCTGAGGCTGTGCTCTGGAAGGGCATCTCTTGCCCCAGTCCCTTCTCTCTTTCTTTCTGCTTCCTGGCTGCCGTGAGGTGCACAGCTCAGCTGCACCACACCATGTCGGCCATGATGTTCTGCCTCGCCTCTGGGCCAAAGTAATGGAGCCAGCCAACCAGGGGCCTGAATATCGGAAACCGGGACCCCAGATCAAACTCTTCTCCTTTAAGTTGTTTGTGTCAGGCATTTTGTAACCAGAATGCAAAGTGACTTACTCAATGACTAAACGCTAGATCAGCAGTTTTCACTCTGCAGTTCTGGGCTCAAAGACTTTAAAACAAAAGAATCCCTGAGATCATACCAAACTGAGTACAGAGAATTGTCTTATGCAAAGTCACAGAGTTGCTGAGAAGTAGAGGTGGGGTGGGAGCTCAGGAAATCACAGGATTCCCTCCATTTACAGGGCCAGTCAGAAGTCAGCTACTTTGCTATCCACCTGTTGCGGTAACTACTCTAGATTGTTTTTGATGGATGGCATCTGGCTGCTGCTGGAAATCATGCTAGGTACTTGATAGCTCTCTTTGCTGCTCTTTGCACAAGGGAGACAGCTTCTTATCTTTGAACCATCTACTTCTGGTCAGGACAGCAACACAAAGCAAGACAACTCTGTGTATTTCTGAGTTGTTGTTAGGTGCCATTGAGTTGGTTCTGACTCACAGGGACTCTATGTACAACAGGAAGAAAGAGGCACTATATCTGACGGTGCTTCTCTGCGATCCACAGGGTTTTCAGTGGCTGATTCTTTTAGGATTGGGCTGCCAGGTCCTTCTCCTGTTTCTTTTGTGGTGTTGGAGGTTGAACCCAGGGCCTCAGGGTGCACAAAGTGAGCACTTCACCAACTGAGCCAAACCCCAGCCTTCATCTTTCTAAGTAGCTGGCATTTTATCTCGCAGTCTTCTTTATCTCAAATGTGGTTCTTTAGTCTTCATGGGGGTGGTTTCTGAACGCTTTGAACATTCTCATTGTCCTTCTCTGGAGAAATATGAGTTTGTTAACGTTCCTTCCCCCCTTTTTCTTTTCAGAACTGGAGGTTGAACCCAGGGCCTCATGCCATTTTTATTTTTTAGTTTTTTGTTTTGCAACGGGGTCTTGTCAAGTTGTGCAGACTGCTTCTGGCCTTGAATTCTTGATCCACCTGCCTCAGCCTCCCAGGTCACTGGGATTGCAGGTGTGCATGTGGCACAATCAAAATGAGAAGAAACAGTGGCTGCAACGATGGGCCCAACCATAAAAAGATCGTGTGCATGGCACAGGGCTGGGAAGTGTTTTGTTCTATGGTACGTTGGGTAACTATGAGTCGGACTCAGTTGCACCCAACAACAACCAACATGGCGCCTATCCTACCTACCCTTTAAAAGGAGTCCCATAGGACTGACCAGGAGCCACTGGTGATTATAGACAGTCTCTCTCTCACTTGAACACTATGCATCAATTCAGCCCAGCTGGGGTCAATTTTCCAACATCTTGTCAGCTCACTTTCCAAATACTGCTTTTTTTTTTTTTTTTTTTTGGCTTGATTCAGCTCTATTTTTAGGATGTTTTTCACTAGGAGAGGAAAGGAGTACTAGGGGAAGGAGGCCAGCTCTGTCTGCCAGATGAGTTGCTCCACTGCACGCGTCTGTACCAAGGCACAGGCAGGCCTTGCACCACAGTGCCTGTCCCCTGCCGTCTCCATGCGTCTCCCTCCATGCGTCACTAGGCCACGCTTTCCCATACTCAGCAGTGGTCTGGTTGCAGTTTCTGTTCTCCTCAGGGCAGGGTTAGCAGCCTCGGCTGACTTGACTGACTCTTCCCCTTTCCTGCGTGTGCCTGTGTGTGTGTGGAGGGGTCAGGGGCCCAAGGGATAGAGAGCAAATTGCAGAATAGCCAGGAGTTGTTAGGTTGTTGGGTGCCCTCGAGTCAGGTCCAACTCATAGCGACCCTGTGTTCAACAGAATGAAACCCTCCCTGGCACTGTGACATGTCCCACACTGTGTCACTGCTTCTTTGCTATTCATAGGGTTTTCGATGGCTCACTGTTTTAGGATTATTTCAGGAGCGGGCTGCCAGGTCCTTTCCCTGTTTTTGCCATCCTGAGGATCAAACCCAGGGCTTCAGAGAGTGCAGAGCAGCATTCTGCCAACTGAGCTAACAGGAAATCTTTTCAGATGTCTGAATCACCCACCTGGAGTGGGCCCAGACAGTTCATATAATTTTTATTTATATTTATTTGTTTATTTGCCGTGCTGGGACTCAAATCCAGGGCCTCACGCTTGCCAGGCAAGCATTTACTGCTGAGCTATCCTCGCCAGCCTCACGTGCATATAGTTCACAGTTTCTCCAAGAGCACTTTCACTCGCATTGGACCTGATCCTTGTAACAACATCTGGAGGTGCGCCGGCTGCTGTTATCCTTATTTAATAGAAGACGGCCACAGGGGGTGGCCGTCTCTTCACCCCAGCGTCTGTGGCTTCAGAAGGATTTCCGGAAGCCACGTCCAGCCCGGGATGTGAGCCTGTTTTGTTCCTTCTTGAGATTCTTTGTTATTTAGCTGCATCTTTGCAATATGGACATTCACTCATCAAACTAGCATGGACTGAACTCCTCTGTGCATGACACTATCAAGTCTCCAGTGATCTGAACACGAACAGTTGTCCCTGATTTTAAGTCGTTGAAAATCTAGTAATTACTCTCAAGTGTTGGTGTTTCGTGGAGAATAATGGGGATCATCGATCTTTGCCCCTTGAGAGGTGGGAGCGATGCTTAGATCCCCTCTGGGCACCCCGTCAGTAGCTGAGGGGAAAGGAGTCCAGACTAGGTATAGACAGCGTCAGGATAAGAGTCTGAGCTCCAGACACCCAAGTCACGTCCCCCACCCCATCACAGTTTCTTCCCTATCCTCCCTTTCCTGTTGGACAAGCTTTGGGGATGAGACAAACCTGAATCATAGTTGGGGGAGTATCTCAACTGGATGACCCAAGGGACCCTAGAATCATTTCTTGTTTAGTTTTTTGGTTTTTTAAAATTTTTTTGAGATAGAGTCTTTCTATGTAGCCCAGCCTGGCTTCAAACATGGACTCCTCCTGCCTCTACCTCCCCATTGCTGGGTTCTCAGGTGTGTGCCACCAGGCTTGGGTTGTTGGAGTAATTTTGAGTCCCTGGCTTTTTTTTTTTTTTTTTTTTGGCGGTGCTGGGGGTTGAACCCAGGGCCTCATGCCTGCATGCTTTGCAAGTGCTGGACCACTAAGCTGTACCCCAGCCCTTTTCTTACTTTATTTGAGACAAGGTCTCGCTAAGTTACTCAGACTGTCTCTGGTCTCAAACTTGCGATCCTCCTGCCTCTGCCTCCCGATCCGCTGGGATTACAGGCCTGTGCCACCAAGCCTGGTTTATTTTGGTATTTTCCGTAGAACTAATAATGTTACGCAACATCAGTCTCTCTTAACCTCAGGAGGTGAGTTCACTCTTGAGTGGGTAGCACAGTCCCTTTGCCAGGGGGCTGTGAGAAAACAGTGTTTAAGGCTGAGTAGGTGAATGCCTTTTTTTTTTTTTTTTTCAGTGCTAAGGATTGCACCCAGGGCCTTATGCATTCTAGGCAAGTGCTCTAGCAAGTGGGTTCCTTAGCCTGAATAATGTATTTTGTTTGTTTGTTCGTTTGTTGAGACGGAGCCTCTCCATGTAGCCCAGGCAGACGTGGAATTTGTCAAGCTCCTGCCACCACCTCCCAAGTGCCAGGATTACAGGATTACAGGCATGTACCACCACGCCTGGCTATTATTATTATTTGTAGCTTTTGCAGTGCTGACGTTGAACCCCAGGCCTTGCTAGGCAAGTGCTTTACCACAGAACTACAGCCCCAGCCCAAGAATGCACATTTTAAAGGGATTATAATGCTGCTTACAGATGTTTGAGGGTGAGCACCTGCTATTGGAAGGGGGCACAGGCTTACTCCCTACCCAGAAACAGAGTGAGAACCAAGGGCATGGGGGATTCCGGGGAGATCAATGCCTTTCTCCCCAGTAGCACTGACACATAACAGTGCCACGAGCCCTAAGCCAGGCATTCAAGCTAAGGATGCCCAGCAGGCTGTTTGAGCAGGCTCTTGCGTTATGGCTGTACCTCCAGTTGGTGGCACACTGTCTTTGGCATCTGTCTGGATCCGTACCCACCATGACTGATAGAGGTAGTTTGCCTTACTGATGAGATAGCAGCCTGAACTATCCAAAGCAATGGTGCCCAGAAACATCTAACTGGTTTCTCTTACATGGACCCACGCACAGGTTACCTCTGGTGCGCTTAGAAGATGCTTCATCTTGTGAAGGCCAAGTAGCTCTTTTCCTATGGTGCAGGTGGATTTTCTCCTCCTTTTTCTTTTCCGTCAGTGGTTTGAGAGAAGACTCTTCGGAAACATCTAGGAGTGGGCTAGATTAGTCATGGCCATGATTTCCCCTCCCCCAGTATGGGTCTTCACTCAGAACTGCCCTATGAGTTTATACGGGTTAGTATAGTTCTGGATTTTTGTTCAATCTCTTTTTATGTTGGATCCGTGTCTACAAAATATTGACACTGAGAAACTTTTCTGGTAAGAAACAAAGCAGTTCATGTTCTAGGGCAGATTTTCATGGAAAAAGCAAGATTAAGTGTCAATGAGAGAACAGGCTGGCCTCTCAGCTGCACCTCCCTGGGTAGCTGCATATCTGCAGGGGGTCATTGGGGCCCAGTGTCTTCTCCTCACATTTTCCTATTTAATTTTTTTATTATTTGTTGTTGTTGTTTTGTTTCTGTAATATGGGAGATTGAACCCAAGGCCGCCTCACACATGCTAGGCAAGTGCTCCACCACTAAGTTGCACCCCAAGCCCCTTTTTTATTTGTTTATTTTGAGATAGGGTCTTGCTAAGTCATGCAGGTGCATGCAGGCTGCATCTGGCCTCAACCTTTGATTCAACTGCCTCAGCCCCACTAGGCACTGGCATGGCACCTGGCTAGATTTTCCTATTTGGAAGCTGGATTTTGGTAATGCACCCAGATATAGTTGAACTTAGGGAGACTGAGTCACAAACCAAACTGGGAAGGGAATGGTGTATGTATTATTCTGTTTTCTTTTTCTCTCTTTCCTTCCTTCTTTCCTTCCTTCCTTCCTTTCTTTCCATCCTCTCTCTTCCTTCCTTCCTTCCTTCCTTTCTTTTGAGGGACTAGGGTACTGAACCCAGGGCCTCATCTATACTTTGCAAGTGCTGTATCACTGGGCTGCACTTTCAGTACCTTTATTATTTTTAATTTTGAGACAGGGTCTTGCTATGTTGCACAGGCTGCCTCTGGCCTCAAACTTGTGATCCTCCTTCCTTTACCTCCCGAGTTGATGGGATTACAAGTGTGCGCCACCATGTGCGCCACCACTCCCAAACTTTTATTTCTGTTCTTGTTACTGTATTGAAGTACCTGGGTCTGGGTGACTTTATAAGAAAAGAGGTTCACTTTGGCTCATGTTTCTGGTCCAAGATCGGGCAGCTTCCTTTGTGCTGGCAGAGTCACAAGGCAGCACATGGCATCACATAGCAAGAGGAAGTGAGGACCCATTGATGTGTTCTGTCTGGTCTCTCTTCCTTTTCTTATATGACCACCAGGGTTCAGTTATGGGGGTTCCACCCTGCAGACTGTAATTAATCCTAATTACTTCTCAAAACCCTACCTTTTAGCACCATAGTTGGATTAAGTTTCCACTATCCTAATCCTTCACAATGGGTAGTTATTTGTTTTTGAGCCCAGGGGAAGAGGTTTAACATGAAGTCCTCAGGGTCCCCTGCTAAACTCCGTGAGTGTCGCTTCTTTATTTTAAGTATACCCTTGGGGACAGATATTACAAACCCACTGATAGTCTCCCAAAGATCTATGCAAAGCCAAGAAATAGGATCACCCCCCTCCCCCGTGTTAATCAGACTTTCTTATTGCTGTGACCAAAATACCTAAGAGCAACATAAAGGGAGGAATTACTCAGTATTTATTTTGGCTCCAGTCCTTAGAAGGTTCAGTCCTCGGTCACTTGGTCTCATGCGCTGGGGCAGAACATCACCATGGGCGTGTGGCAGAAGGGAACAGAGAGCTCATGCTGTTGTTCCACTGGCTTCCTCTCCTTTCCCCCCTTTTGGTCTGGGCCCCCAGCCCAGGGGATGGTGCTGCGCACAGTCAGGGTGAATCTTCTCCTCTCAATCCTCTTTGAAAACGCCCTCACAGACACACCCAGTGGCGCACCTCACCCATCTCCTGTTGTTGTTGTTGTTAGGTGCTGTCAAGGCGGACTCATTGTGACCCTAAGGACAACAGAATGAAACTCTCCCCAACACTGTGCCATGCCTGGCACTATGTCAGTGCTTCTCAGCTATTCATAGGGTTTTCAGTGGCTAATTGTTTCAGGAATGGGCTGCAGGTCCTTCTCCCATTTTTGTGGTGCTGGGATCAAACTCCACCAACTGAGCTAACCCCCAGCACCACCCATCTCTTGTTGTTGTTGTTGTTGTTGTTGTTGTTGTTGTTAGGTGCCGTAGAGTCATGTCCGACTCATAGCGGCCCTCATAGGATTTTCAATGGCAGATTGTTTCGGGATTGCCTTGGGAGTGGGTTGTTATAGCCTTCTCCCATTTTTGCGGAACTGGGAATCGAACCCAGGACCTCAGAGACTGCAGAGCGGCACTCTACCAACTTGATGGCTTTTACTTTTTAAAGCAGTTTTAAGGTGCATAGCAAAATTGATTCTGTCTCCCACTGCCCTTCTGTCTGTCTTTCTACCCTGCCCCACACCAGTAATTGTGGTTGGAATGGAACCCTACAGTATGTAAGTGTTTGTTTGTTTGTTTTTAGTTTTTTGAGACAATTTCCCAAGGTAGCCCAGGCTGGCCTTGAACTTGTGATCCTCCTGTGTCAGCCCCAGAGCTCTGAGCTAAATCCCAGCCCTACCCATCTCTTGTTGTTGTTGTTAGGTGCCGTTGAGTCAGTATCCTGAGTCAGTATCCGACTCATAGCAACCCTCATAGGGTCTTCAATGGCTGACTGTTTCAGTATTTCCTTGGGAGTGGATTGCCAGGCCCTTCTCCCAACCCACCTCTTAGGTGCTTCTAAATCTGATCAAGATAACACTGAAGATGAACCATTCCACACTCCAAACTAAAACACCATTGGCGGTCGGTCCATTCTGGTTTGCCCTGGATACAGGATTCGTGCAAATTCTCTGTGTGTGCATATGTATTTGTCATTTGCAAGAAGCAAAGTTGTCGTCAACACATGCAAATCATCATGGGGTTCTTGACTATCTCCCTGCCACGGTCTTCTTCCGCCAATGCCAGAACCTATAAAACCTGTACATTTTACCCCAGAATTTGAGCAACCTGAGCTATCGGTAATTTTAAAATATTTCAAAATTTATCTTTTTGTTTCGAAATAACTATAGACTCACAGGTTGCAAAATAGCACATGCAGTACCATGAACCTTCCGCTCAACTTCCTCCAATGTGACATCTTATGTAACTGTGGTAAAATATGAAAACCAGGAAGTTGATGTTGGTCCAGTATTATTAACTAGCCTACAGTAGTGAGGTGTGCTGCTAGCCTTAAAACCCCAACAGGCAGCCTTAGGAGCAAGGTCACACATTCAGGGTATCCTTTAAAAAGCCAAGGTTTAGCTGGGCACTGTGGCTCATGCCTATAATCCCAGTAATTTGGGATGTGGAGGCAGGAAGATTGCAAGTTTGAGGCCAGAGGCAGCCTGTGCAACTTAGTGGAGATGCTATCTCACCGTAAAAAATAGAAATTGGGCTGGAGAAATGGCTAAGTGATAGAGCACTTGCCTAGCATGCATGAGGTCCTGGGTTCATGGAAAAGCATGACTATTTTGAAGTTATAATATACACCATCAACACAAGTGCTCTGTGTCTTGATTGTGGGTAAGGAGGCTGAGGGTACAGCTCAGTGGTCCAGCACTTGCAAAGTATACAAGGGAGGCCCTGGGTTCAACCCCCAGTACTGTAAAACAAACAAAACAGAACAAAACTCCTATAAACATAATTGGTCTTTTGAACCTTCTATTAGTGGTGGCAGTGGGAGGACTCCCTGGGGAGTTCCTCCCCTCCAATGAGATCTCTATCCAGGTGGGGCCAGGTCCTTGGCTCTGTCAGAGAAAAGAATTTTAGGATGAGTCACAGTGAAAGTTAGTGAGTTTATTAACTAGAGATAAGAGACAGTACATGCTTTAGATTTAAGCATGGACATTCAGAGAGGAAAAAGAGATGCTGGAAAAAAGGATAATAGGACACCTCTAAGACATGGATTCAGGCCCTTCTCTCAAGAGAGAATCACTTAAGAGAAGAATCATAGCTATATATATGATTTTGTGGCCAAAGTACAAAAACCAATGAGCTGGTTTATGTGTCCTATTTCTAAGATCTTGTTCCATAGTAAATGACATTGTAAGGTGGCTGGAGTTTAGAGATGGCAGGGATGTGCCAGGAGAACAAAAACATAGGCCAAAATAGGTCGAAGGAAGAAGTTCCATTGTTTAAAGAATTTAGGAGGCTAAGTAGCAATGTCCCCATATACTTTTTTTTTGCGGTACTGGAGGTTGAACCCAGGGCTTTGCGCTTGTATGCTTTGCAAGTGCTAGACCACTGAGCTGCACTCCCAGCACATTTTTTTTGTTTACTTTTTTTTGAGACAGGGTCTCGCTAAATTACGAAGACTGCCTCTGGTCTCGAACTTGTGATCCTCTTGCCTCCGCCTCTCTTGCTGCTGGGATTACAGGTGTGTGCCACCACGCCCAGCTTCCATATACTTATGCTCTAAGGAACTTCTCTTGATTAAAAGGAGACTACAAGGTGGTTCAGGATGTGCACTGTATAGATTTACACATTGTCCATAATCTCATTTGTGAGATTCTCAGAGAAGCAGAGGATTACAGAGAATCAAGTAAGGGTAAACTCAAAGATCACGTACATTTTGACCCTAAGCATGGCTTACTGCTATTTTAACATTTTCAATGAAACATCTCTTAAAATAATGTCTCTATTCAGGCAGTCTTTACAGCGATTTTCTTGGTAGTTGTGTCAAAATTGCTGACTCTCAGCGGGTGAGACTGAAACCAGAGCCCAGGATGAGGGTTCTTTTCCCTTCCCGTGTCCCCTTTATTTTCCTGCCTTTCTATCCTGCCTCAAGATAGTCTCAAATCTTTAGTCCCATTCATATATGAGTTACAAATATTTTATTTGTAAAACATCATCATTCCCTGTCTTTGGAGGTTTTGCTGTGTATTTCATGTCTTGCTTCACTCGCTCATACATGAGATTGTTTGAAGGAGCAAAGAATGACACTCTGTGTCTAATTAGCAACCTCTGATTTCTCACAGCCTGCCACAGCTTGTTCCCTCTCTCCCTGTCTCTCTGAGGAAGAGGTAGGCATTGGCATGGTTTAACTGTTTACATCTAACTAGCTGGGGCAGGAGCGTGGAAGTGGGGTTGCTTTTTGCTGTTGTTACAGCTGCATCTTGGGAGGACTAGTAAGGGTCAGGTGCTCCTGGCCAGCAAAGGATAGTGGGAACAAAGGTTGTGTCTTCTTTTCACTACTGCCATGTCCTTCCCCTGAGGCCAGACCTGGCTCAGTGGATTCACCTGTACAAGCACCTCAGGCGCTTGGTAGGTTCTTTGCGAATATTAGGGGATCATTTGAAGTAATTGCCCTGCCAATGTCTCCTTCACACAATGAAAGTCCTTCTCTGCTCTTTCCTTCCAAACAGCTTGATTGTTCTCGGTGAGATCATCTGAATTAAGTCAGATCTTTCCCTCTTTTATGATTCCAGGGTAAGTCTGTAATGAGTCCCTGGCTATCTGGGTCCAGTACAGCCCTCCATCCCTAACAAAACCAAAACCAAAACCAACCCTGATCCTAACTGACCTTTTTCCTTGATCTTTGACCTGATTCCTTGACCTCTCTAATTTCCAAACTTCTCTTTATTCTTTTGCATAAAACAAAGAGGGTTGACTAGAATGTGGAAGTTTCCTTCTGGCTTTGATATGGGCTAGGACAGTAACTCAGCTCAGCTGGTAGATGATGCTCTGCACTCTCTGAAGCCCTGGGTTCAATCCCCAGCACCGCAAAAATGGGGGAGGATGTGGCATCCCACTCCCGAAACAATTAGCCACTGAAAACCCTATGCCGGTCAGTATGGGTCGGATGCAACTCCATGGCACCTAACAACAACCACAACCACAAGGACAGTAACTCAGAATCTACATGCAATCCTTGTCAGTCAGCTCTGGTCCTTGTAGTGGTTCTGGCTATAAGAATATCATGTTAGAAGAATGTTCTCAGCCAGGCACGGTGGTGCCTGCCTGTAACCCCAGTGACCCGGGAGGCAGAGGCAGGAGGATCACAAGTTCAAGACCAGAGGCAGTCTGCGTAATTTAGCAAGGCCCTGTCTCCAAAAGTAAAAAAATGGGCTGGGGGTGCAGCTCAGTGGTCCAGCACTTGCAAAGCACACAAGCGCAAGGCCCTGGGTTCAACCCCCAGTACCACACACACACACACACAAAAAATGTTCTCATTTTGGGCAGCCTTTTCTGAGGAACCTAATTCATAATATCCAGTTTGGGGACTTAGGACTTGGTGAAGCCCAGGAGGGTGACATTTGAGGTGAAGATAAGGGGCTGTTAGCAGAACTAGGGAAAGAAGAGGAAGTTTAAACCAGCAAACTTTCAACCAGTCTATCCTTGGAATATGGTTGCAGTTGGGTTGTTTATAAGCATTTTCATATTGAAGCAATTTTATCTCCCATGAAGACTCTTACTTTACCTGGGGCTGCAAGGAATTTTAGGTGACCGCTAAAAAGACACAACAAAACAGGTGTGAATTTGTTCCTGTCCCCCCAGGCTTCGAGTCTGTGTTTACATAA
Source organism: Pedetes capensis (assembly GCA_007922755.1). NCBI lineage: Eukaryota > Metazoa > Chordata > Mammalia > Rodentia > Pedetidae > Pedetes > Pedetes capensis. The sequence continues at coordinate 22,891 of VMDO01019029.1, read as the reverse complement.
CTGAAGAGTCTGGGGATTGACTCCCCTTGGCAGGCCTCAGTAGCCGCTGCCCTAGGTGTTTGGGGAGGAACTTGGTCTTTGTTTTGATCGGCAGCATTATTGACACTTCGGAAGCAGGAAAGCTGCTGGCCGGTTTGCAAATGCTCAGCTGGAGACATCAATTGTCTCCTGCGCTTGAGAGCGGACCCTGGTCAGATGCACTATCTAGGTCAAGAGATTAAAGATGGGCCTCTTCTGGTGCGATCTGTGCTCCTGTAACCCCTGAGCTGAACCCAACGTGTTTACAAGCTTGGCGGCTGAAAAAACCACCTGGTTCACTTGTCTGTTCTTCGGGAGCATGCGAAATCTCTAGTGGGCAGCCTGGCATGATGGCCTACGCCTGTAATTCCAGTACTCAGGAGGATGAGGCAGGAGGATTGTGAGTTAGAGGCCAGTTTGGGCTACAAATTGAGACCTTGTCTCACACACAACAACAACTCTAGCGGGCAGGTAGCAGGAGCGCAGGTGCACCATCTTTGTTGGGGGTGGGGTTGGGGTGGAATAGAAGGGTTCTTTGTACAAGTGCAGCAGCTCTCTCCGCAGACAGCTCCTCACCCTGCACGCTACCCTTGCGAACCCTGCTGCGGGCACTCCTCCCGCCGGCGCCGGCGTTCGCTGTTTTCCTGTTTCAATCAGCCCACTCTTATTTCAGGAGTGGAGTGGCGCTCTCCCTTGGGCACTCTAGGGTGTCACCTCTGGCATTTGCTCCCACTGCAAAAAAAACAAGTCCAAATGCAATGCATCGGGTTTCTGAACAGCTGCCGGAGCCCAGAAACCAGATAGTCAGCAAAGCTGGGAGGCGGGGTGGAGGGGCAGGGGCTCCGGGGAGGGTGAACGCTGGAGGGTGGGGTGTGGGAGTGGGGATCGGAGCGGGAAGGCCCCAGGAGGCACTGGCTAGGTGGACGACTCTTGGCACTCGGGGCCTCTGGGCGGGCGCGCGGGCTGCAGGAGAGGGCGGGGGCCCGGGCGGGGCGGGCGAGGCGGGCAGGAGCAGCTGTGCCGGTCGCCAGGGAGCGGGGGCCCTCCCAGCCGAGCATGCAGGACGTGAGCGACGTGTGGCAGCCTCTGCGCAGACTTTTCCACTGCAGTGTGGGTTTCAGAGAGCGCCGCCTCTTGCTTCCAATCACAGCCCAGCCTCAGCGCGACGTGTGCACCTCTCGGCAAGGCAGAGCAGCGCGGCGCTTCAGTGCCGAGGCTCGCTTACGAAAGTCACATTCATGTCGCGGGTCCCTGCGCACACGGGAGTGGAGGTCCCTGCCAAAAGCGCCCCAGACCTTTCACTGCAGGGTCTCTGGCCTGACTACGGGCCTGTCAGGTGTCGCGAGCCCATGCAAGGGGACCGGGAAAGGAGAGGGCTTGCATGCATACACCAAAAAGTGACAGGGGAAAGTTGCCGGGTGTACAGGAAAAAAAGATGGCATAAATATTAGGAGTTTGCATAATCAAAGTGGGGCCCCTGGATAGTTATTCCGGGCTTTATAGCCCAGTGATGAATTGCAGATGGGAAGTGGTCTAATTTTATTCACTACTCGGAGATAGGCTTAGTGAATATTGTACGGAGTGAATTTGAAAACCAAGATGCCAACTGGCCCCCGCCGCCAAAGTTTCATTTCAGTCCAGACTCCAGGGTTCCTTCGCCCCCTCCTCATGCCCCGGCCTCTCAGTCTAGGGGCTGGGTAAGGGGGAGCAATGCCCAGCCCATATCTCAAATGATTCAGAAAAGTGAGCGCATGAAATGAAAGTACCAAGGAAGCTCCCTCCCCGCGGGTGGCAGGGGCCGTGGTGGGTGAAGAAGGCCCACAGGTATCGGCAAGCAGCTCCGGCCTGGGTCTCTACCTGGACCGTGCCCGCCCCGAGCGCATAACTGGAATGCAGGGTACAGGGGCCTCGCTGCTGGAAAGACCAAATCAGTGGGATGCATTTTAACCAGCACCTTAGGGGATCAGACTGTGGGGGTCGACGCACTGCGCTGGACGGCGCCACGTCGCTGCTTCCCTCCCAGCACAGTTTAGGAGCGAGCGGTGCCAGGTCTTGAGGGGGTAGCGGGAGGAAGGGGTATCAGGATTAGAGAGCCAGCCAGCCAGCCACTGGGTTGCCAAGAGCAGAGAGTGCTGCCGTCGGCGGCCCGCAGGGGGCGCAAGCAGGCCGTCTGCCGGCTCGCCCACCCTCCTCCCCACGTGAAAGGGGGCTGGGACGCGAAGAATGCGGCCCGCCCCGAGGCTGACGCGCCGCGCTGCCGGTTCGATCTTAAAAGGCCGGGCGGTGCGTGTGGCATCCCGGTAGAGCTGGAGAGAGGCAAGTGGTAGTGCTGGGCGGCAGAAGCGCGGCTGTCACTGGGCCCGAGCATTCCCGGGCTTCCCGGAGCTGACAAGCCAGCCGTGCGGGCTGCCCCAGCCCGGCGCCCCTCGCAGCGTTCGCCGAGCCCCCCACACGGGCGGGCGTCCAGGACTTCGCACAAAGCACGTTTCCCAAAGCAGCGCACGGAGCGCCCGGCCGCGCGCGGGCGCACGCACCCTTCCTCTCCTTTGTTCCGGCGGTCTGCGGCCGCTCCTCTCCCTAAGTCGGAATCCCCTCCGGGGGTGGCGGGCCGCCGAGCGCAGCCGAGAAGATGCCCTTGGAGCTAACTCAGAGCCGGGTGCAGAAGATCTGGGTGCCCGTCGACCACCGGCCCTCGTTGCCCAGATGTGAGTGCAGATGAGCGGGGACCAGGGTGCGACTGCGCCGCGTGCAGAGCCCGGCCTTTGTGTGCCGCCGCTTTGTGCCGGTGCCCTTCTGCGGGAAGCGCGCTCCTGCCTCTCAGCGGCGGGTCCCCGGCGGCGGCGGCGGGCTGCGTCTCTCGGGCTGGGCAACAGGGGCGCTGTGGCCCCGCACGCGGCGCGCACGCCGGGCTTCGGCTGCGAGCGCTGAGCCGGCGGCTGCGGAACGCGTGCGCCTCGGAGGCTGGGTCGCCCGGCTCGCGCACCGCTGCCCGGGCGCCGGCTGCAGGCTGCGGCAGGGGCGCGGCCGCCTTCGTCTCCGCCCCTCTTCTCGGGGTCTCCTGCGTTGCGCCGTCTCGCTCACTCCTTCGCGTCTGCGTCTCTTTATCTCTCTGTTTTTCCATCTTTTTTCTCTCCCTCGCTATGTTTGTCTCTTCTCTCTACTTCACTGCATAGTTAATTCTCCTCTTTCTACTTTTCTGTCTCTTCTCTCTTTACCAGCATGTATAGTTCCATTTTATTTCTCTTGGACTTCGGTTTCCCGTCTCCCACCCTTTCTCCGTATATTTCCATCCCCCCCCCCCCCTGCAGCGTCCACAGCGGATCGGTGCTGGGGGCGATCGGAGAGCCATCCGAACGAAGCCTTTGCTCTCGGCTTTGGGGAGGGTCCGTGGGTTGATGACTGAGCGATTGGCAACGTTTCACTTGCGCACACACCGCCCAGAGCTCAGAGTTTGCTGTCAGCTTGCCTCCCCACCCCGCCTGTTGTCCTGTGCAGATGATTTGGGGAGGGTTCACTTGGGCTCGGGGAGCCGCCCCTGGAAATAGCGGTTGGAATGGTTCCAAGGCGATGCAGCCCCTCCAGGTTAAGTGCCCAAGGAGCCCATCGGGTGGATAGGGGCGAGCTGCCTGGTGGGCATATTGCTCAGTCCAGGTCCAAAGCCTGAGACTTGACCATGGGAACTAGGAGGTGGCTTCCTGTCACCCAGGAGCACCTGAGCACCAGGCTGCTGGTTGGTCGTGTCCGCTGCCACGTTTCTGGAGATGGCCACACGGGCCATGACCAATCACCTGGAGCTTTGCCCGGTGTGAGTCACCTGCTTCCCTGCCCAGACCTGTCCTGGGCCTTCTTGGTGTGGACTGGGCGGAGCACCAGCATGTCTCCTCTGGTGGACCTTTGAGGGCTTGGTGGAGAAGCCCCGGAGAACCCTTGTTCTCCCTTCTTGGAAAGACAGCTAAGGGTTGGGGGCTTGGCAAGTGCGTTTCTAATACCTCAGCCCTGACAGCAGCTGAAATCAGGCTCTTTCTATAAAACGCCTCAGGAAGAGCCAGGCATAGTGGAGCACACCTGTAATCCCAGTATTCAGGAGGTTGAGGCAGGAGAATCATGAATTTAAGGTCAGCTGCGACCGCAATAACAAGACCTTGTCTCAAGAAACAAAAACAACAAACACAAATCTCCAGGGAGATTTGGTCAAGGCCAGAAGTAGGACCCGCCCCATTTGGGCTTTCGGATAAAACAAATATTATTTAGAGGGCGCTTTATAAACTGAGATTGGTCATGCACAGTAAGAGTTGCTTTTATACGTGTGTAAGTGTGTAAATCCCCGAGATTGTATGTACACACTCCCTCCAGTGGCCTCCAGGTTCGGGTTAGAGGACTGCCTTTAGATTCTGCAGGGGCACTGACTTTGGTTGGCCTTGGCTCAATAGTGATTTTGAAGGACACCAGTGCGCAGCCCTGTGCCCTCCCAGGCTTCAGAAACTGATCCGTTAGACTCCACAAACCTGCAAGTTGCTCATGCAGATGAGAGATTTGTGAAGAATTGCTGTCAGAACCAGAGCTTGAGGGGACGTGTGTGCCTAAAGCCAGTGGGTTAAGATGCACAGCCTGCCGGGTCCTGGAATCCTTGCCTGTGCTCTGGGGTGTAGTCTTAGACACATTCCTTATAAAAATATCTGCAGCCGGGGTTATTTATTACACATCGTTACTTCAAGTGGTGTCTGTCCTAATTGGCTTAATTTATCTCTTACTGGAATGGAAGATGAGAATACTTCTCCTTTAGTGACATTTGGAGCATTGCATGGGTTCTCTTGCTCCTAAACCTGTCTTTGTATGTGGTTTCATCTGGTTGGCAGCCGACTCCTCTGAGGCTTATTACTAAAGGGAGGTGTTGAGAAAGGTCCTGTTCCTGTACAAAGAACAGTAAAAGAACAACAAAAAGCCTGAGGGAGATGGATGATGCTTTTGCCCCTGAAGCACATTGGTTGCTGTGTTTGCCCAACAACATTATGGTAAAGGCTTCTTACAAAACCCTTCCATCAATTCCAGTGGTAACTCTGGGGTACGTACTAAATTTGTGTCAGCTTAACTGACAAGAAGTAAGCTCTCAGCTAGCCAGGGCTGGCTCTCCTTTCTATTGGTCATTGCTAAAAATGGAGAGCCTCCCTACTTATCGGAGTTATCCACTCAGAACCTCAGTTTCCTTATCTCCAAAGTAAGTTACATTGCTGCATACTTAATAGGACTGTGCACTCTGGCCCCTGGCCCCTGGTAGTGTGGTGGGTCCTAACATGGCCTGGCACTTCTTGTTGTTGTTGTTAGATGCCGTCGAGTCGGTATCCGACTCATAGCGACCCTCTGTACAACAGGGGAAACACTATTGCCAGTGCTTCTCTGCTGTTCATAGGGTTTTCAATGGCAGATTGATTTTTGGGAGGGGGTTGCCAAGACCTTCTCCCAAGCCTACAGCATCTAGTGTTCCCAGGCGGTCTCCCATCCAGGTACTAACCAGGCCCGACCCTGCTTAGCTTCCGAGATCTGACAGGATCGGATGACACAGGGCTACAGCTGCAGGCTGGCACTTCTTAGACATTAGATAAAACATTGCCATCCTCAGAGGTGGGAAAGGGGGTATAATACAGGTCAGGGTAGGGTTATCTTTTGTTTGTGTTTTCTGAGAAATGGTCTTGCTATGTAGCCCAGGCTGGCCTTGAACTTAAGATCCTTCTGTCTCGGTCTCTTGAGTGCTGGGATTACAGGTGTGTGCCACCATGCCCAGCATGCAGAGTTTTAAACGTGAGGTACAAAAACAGCATCGTAAAGCATTGGATATTTTTTTTTTTTCTTCTTTAATTCAGGGGAGTAAGATGAGTTTCTGTGTGCCCAGGATTTAGATTAGACCTGCAGGAAATTGGTGGGTGTGGTCAGTCCTGATAGATTTTCCTCTGGTAGGAGCTGATACCCACTGGCAATACTCTAACTTAGGGAAGATGATTGAGTGGTCTAGAGAGATCCCTGCCTTGCCCTTGGGCGGCCCCTCTAGTTTACAGCAGTGAGTGTCAACCTGGAATGCACATTAGAATCATTTGGGTGAGATTTTGGAAAAAAAATTGTAGAGTCTCAAACCAAGGCAGAATGGTCCCCGGTGGGGCTTGGGTGCTTTTATTTTTGTTGTCTTGCGATGTTGAGGATCAAACCCAGGGCCTAGCCCATCTAGGTAACACTCTACCACTAAGCTCCATCCCTAGCCCACAGGTACCTTATTTTTGTAATAGCTCTGTGGGTTTGGCCAGTGGGGAGAATCAGTTGTTTAGGAAAGGATTCCACGAGAGACAGCCCGCAGCTGAGCCTCTAGCTTTGGTGTATGCCCTCTGTGCACGTGAGCGTCTTAGTTCTCTACGTGTCCAGAGTGGTGGCAGTTGAGATGACTCATAATGACCGAGGGCACTACAGTAAGCACTCAGGGTGCATTATGTCACAGTTCATTCTCACACACTGACTGTGAAGCATCCCTCCATCGCACTGAAAAGGAGACAGTGACACTGAGAGATGAGCTTGTCCAGGGTCCAAGGAGGTAAGGAGGCCAAGCTTTGAACTCTGTTTATTGGACTCCAGGCCCTTGCATGCTTCACACTGTGCTATTGTGTTGCTTCCCCGGGTGGCAGTGAGTCACTCAAATACCCCATCTCAGCATTGCCCGCTGAGATCATGCGGGGCTGTGAAGGCCATTCATTAAGTGTAAGATTAGGTAGATATTAGTTAAAATGTGTGTGCCAAGCAAGTAGTGCCTGTACGCTGGAACCTGCTAGTAGTGCAGATGAGCTAGCTTGCTTGCTTGCTCTTCTCTCTCTCTCTCTCTCTCTCTTTCTTTCTCTTTGTTGCTTTCTTTTTTTAGGGTACTAGGGATTTGAACCAGTGCCTTCTATCGCTGTACCACTGTGCTGCATCCTCAGCCCCTTTTTAGATTTTTATCTTGAGGCAAGGTATCGCTAAGTTATGTAGGCTGCCTCTGGCCTTGAGCCTGTGATCCTCCTGCCTCTGCCTCCTGAGTCCCTGGGATTACATGTGTGAGCCACTGTACCTGTTTTTTTTTTTTCTTTTTCTTTCTTTCTTTCTTTTTTTTGTACTTGGTAGTTGAATCCCAGGGCTTCACACATACTTTCCAGGTGCTCTGCCACTGGGCTGCACCCTCAGCCCCTTCTTTTTAAGATTTTTTTTTTTTTTTTTTTTTTTTTTTTTTTTTTTTTTACTTTCAGAAACAAGGTCTTGCTAAATTACACAGACTGCCTCTGGTCTCGAGCTTGTGATCCTCCTGCCTCCGCCTCCCCAGCCCCTGGGATTACAGGGGTGTGCCACTACACCTGGCTCCTTTTTAAGATTTTTTAAAATTTTGAGTCAGAGTCTCCACTAAGTCTGAATTATACAGGCTGCCTCTGGTCTTGAACTTGCGATCCTCCTGCCTCTGCCTCCTGAGTTGCTTGGATTATAGGTGTGAGCCAGCACGCCCGGCTCAGGCGCTTTCAAAAGGTGTCTGTTGGGTGGGCTCTTCCTGCTCTCACAGCCTCAGGCATGCTGCTGAGGAAAGGTCACTTATGCTCCCAGCAGCCTTTGAGGGGGCTGCACACTGAGCTGATGATACCGAGAGGTTTGTTTCTAGAGGGCAATCACCATGTGCCCTGCATTGCTCTCTGGTTGGTGTTTACTGCGTTCTGGTCTCCTGGGGGCCAAGTGGGTTAAGCCCATTTTCCCAAGAGATCTTCGTAGGGTGGCAGTGTATCTGTAGGGACAAAGCAGGTCTTTTCTTGCGCAGCTTGATTTTGCCCTTGCCTGGGGGGAATAGGTTGAGGCAGCTATGGAGAGGGGGCCCTTCGAGGTTCATAGCTGTCTGTTTGTCCTAAATAATTCCTTCCATTTCTTCCCCTTGGAATTGAAACTTACCTATTTGCAAAACAAAAACAAAACCCTCCCCAAAAACAAAAACAAAAACAAAAAAACCTCAGAAATAACTTAGCATTCTTTTTTGAAGTCTTCTTTAAAAAGACTTTAAAAAAGACTTTTTAAAAGTCTTCTACCCAGAGCCTCTGCGTAGAAGAAAGCTCAAAGGAGATACAGAGCCTGCAGCAGAGATTCTTCCCAACAGTCTGTTTTCTGAGAATGAGTTCTGGGCATCAGTAGGGTGGTTGAGGGCAGCTGTCCAGGACCTCCATTTGTCCACATGTTGCTGGCGATGGAACCCAGGGATGTCCCCCTTTCAACCTAGCTATGATAGAGACAAGTGCAGCTGGCTTCCTCCATCGCGACAGCCTGTCTAGTCTTCTACTCTGTTACTGGCCAGTCTTCTGGTTTTCCTTTGGTGTCCCTATGTTTACTGGCAGGGAAACACAAGCAGCCAGTTTGTGTTATGAATGACCAAAATGGTATGGCTAGGTCACGGACAAGCATTTGGTAGCTCAGGGGAACCCCTTGGTGATGCTGACCCCAATCTGTCCACGTGGCCTCTTTCCCATGCAGCGCCCAGAGCCTGGGTCTTGTGAATAAGTGAGCAAATGAACCTAATGCCATTGTGGTTGGGAGGCTCAGCTCTTGGGACTTGGTGGCTTTCTGTGAGGTCTTCCTCAAGTGACCATGGCCTTAATCATGGACCACAGTCTAAGACTGAGCCCGGCTGACCGCAGTCAAGACCCAGTTGTCTTTGGACAATGGCTTCCTTCCTGCATCATATAGCGAACATCTGTGTTCCCCCTTGTGCATTTTAAAGGTGACATCTCATGGCATATCTCAGTTAGGAAACTTTTTTTTTGGTCAAAAATTTAAAATACTAAACATTTATATAAAATGAAATGAGGCACACAAATTTGCCTTAGAGAGACCTGTATTAAATGCAGTACTTAGCTACTCAAATCTCTGTGCTGTTGAGGAAGAAAAGGCAGGGATCCAGGGGGCAATGAGAGAAGCATCGTTGTGTGTGTCTATTCCAGTGGTAAAAAGGTCTATGAAGAAGAGAAGCTGGGGGTAGGGGTGCACACCTTTAATCCTAGTACTTGGGAGGCTGAGGGAGGAGGATGGCCAGTTTGAGGCCAGCCTGGGCTATATCTCAAAAAAAAAACCAAAGGGGAAGGAGAAGAAACTGACGCTCTTGAGGGATTCAGGCAGGGGCAGGAGATAATCAGGCAATGGAGGCATTTGAGATAGGCTGTGGGTTTAACAAAGGGTGGTGAAGGGGATGAAGGAGAATAATAGGGATTTAGTCAGAAGGATTTGTGGGTCACCCCCCCACACACACACACACTGATTCCCCTGTGGGCACCTGGGTAGAGGGAAGTTACAGTGCCCTGGCATTCCCTCGCATTGTGACTTCCAGCAGGTGGGAAGACAGCCTTCTTCTTTGCCAACTAAGGCAGGGATGGTTTATTTGGGTTTGAAATTCAACCTGAACTTTTGCCTTAAGGAATTAACTGGGCTGTGCCTATGGTTTTGTTTGTTTTTTCCCTCCCAGTGTCTGCTGCCAGAAGAGATTTGTTCCCGTGATTAGTGGATAGGCATAATCCCTGATTTGATAAAGCAGTCAGCTTCTGTGTCCGCTTCCTTGGCAGGGTCCCAGCACAGCCAGTCCATACGCGTGCGCGACTGTGTCTGGATGCGCTCAGGAGCAGTGGGGTCTCCTGATCGGGAAGGGGGGAGGGGCCACTGGCCTAGGGAAGGACCAGTGGGTGGGTATTGTTTCTAGGCACAAGTTAGAAAATGTCAGCAGACACTGCCACTTTGTCATGTGTCAGCTGCAGCTGCCAGAACAGCCTTGGCCTGAGTGAGTTGTCTAACATCCACTGGTTTTCAGAGAGGCTGCCTTGGCTCTGCTTGTCCCTGGAACCTAAGGCCCTCTGGTGCTCGTTTGCACCTCTCAGGTGCTTGTCACCTGCAGAGAGGGCAGCGATGAGCTTCTGTTTTCTGGGAATTCTGAAAGCCGAGCAGATACAGGCATGGGCTGTCTACGGCTCTTGCGCGTCTCCTGAGGTCCAGCTAGCCTCACTGCCTGGGGCCCGAATATTAAGGAAGGACCAAACGCTCCCCAAGCCCCAAGCCTGCAGCTCTAGCAAGCAAGTCCTAGGACGCACTGTGGTGGTGGCCATTGACCTCAGTTTGGGACTGTGTCAAATGTCCTACTTAGGCTTATAGGGGCTTCCTCTAAGCTGGTGCCTGTACCCAGGGTGGCATTCCCTCTGGTTTAGCCTCCCCTTGGGGCTGAGCCCCATCTGGGTAGGCTGATGGGGCTCCTCTCAAAGATTTCCCTGCAGGCATGCAGCCTGTGCCCAGGAGGCAGTGTGGACAGCCCGGCCAGAGTTGGCAGGCGGCCTCTGGCTTGCCAGCTTGCTTGTCACTAGGATGCAGGAGTCGCTCAAGAGTCTCAGGGGTGAGTCAACAGCCAGGGAAATACTAGGCCTTCAGTTTCCCGCTCGGGCTTCTGTGGCTGCTTTCTTCTTTCTACGTTTTTTTTTTTTTTTTTGGTGGTTCTGGAGTTTGAGCCCGGTGCCTCGCGCCTGCATGCTTTGCAAGTGCTGGACCACTGAGCTGCACCCCCAGCCCATTTTTTTTACTTTTTGAGGCAGGGTCTCGCTAAATTACACAGACTACCTGTGGTCTTGAACTTGTGATCCTCCCGCCTCTGCCTCCCCAGCTGCTGGGATTACAGGCGTGCGCCACCATGTCCGGCTCTTGTGGCTTCTTTCTGAAAACCTCTGTCCATCTTGTTTGTCTGATTGAGATGTGAAGGAATATGGGGACACTCGTTCAGCTGGAAGCCAGGAGGGAAATCACAGGCCAGAGCATCTCTGCTGGAACCAGCCACTGCCCGGGGCCCTCTGTCAGGCCAGTTCTCTTGGCAGACCCTGGCATCCATCAAGACTTGTCAGCAGGACAGCCAGGAGGTGGGGTCAGGAAAGGATGTGACAGATGCAGGAGTGATGGGGATTTACCCCTCCCCCCAGGGAGCCCAACCTTCTGGACCCCTGCCCTACTTTCATTTGATAAACTCGCACTATTTATTTAATTATTGATTTTTTTTTTTTTAAGCAAATGTTCAGACCTCAGGTGGGGTGGTTGGAAAGTTGGGTGGTTTCTGTTTTCTGGCGTTCTGGATCCTGCACCTCATATCCCTCTCCTCCCTGCTCCCTCAGTTTTACACACTGCCTTGGGAACCCACTGTCTGTACTGTCGGCTTCGCCCTCCCTGGTGTAAAGGCCATTACGTGCTTTCCCAAGGCGCGCTCTTCCAGGATGGTGTAGTGACTGGGGTCCTGGCTGCGGTTAGGAGCCTCCATATCAGGGAGTGTATCTGGGGATCACACTATCTTCGCTGACCATACCCTGCAAAGTGAAAGGTGTGGTCACTGTGGGGCCTGGCCCCTTTGGATTATCAGATGCCGGGCACTTTGGTATGGAGAATGACAAAAAAAATTTGGTGACATTTCTTAAAGTCTGTTGTTGGGCATAGATAGGACGCTTCATCGATGAGGTGTCATGATCGCCTCAAGCTTAACAACAAATCCTTTGCAAACACAAACAGATGATTCCCAATGAAAAGGGCTCTGTTCACGCTCAGGATGTGGCTCATCGATGCTCCCACTTGACTGATCTCCCCTTTCTTGATTGCTCTTTGCAGCCTGTGGGCCGAAGCTGACCAACTCGCCCACGGTGATTGTCATGGTGGGTCTCCCTGCCCGGGGAAAGACTTACATCTCCAAGAAGCTGACCCGCTACCTCAACTGGATCGGAGTCCCAACGAAAGGTGAGCCAGGCCTCAAGGCTGAGGCCATCGCATTGAGTGTTATGACTTTGCTTGCCAGCCACCCCCAAACTGGACAACCTTGACCTGCAGTCTCCACATGCTGGTACTCCTGGACAGGGCCGTCCTGAGCATGACCGTTCTGGGTCATGGAGTCGGATCCCGCCTCCCATTGCCACTGTGTCTACCACGCTGTGTCCACACGCTTCCTTTTCTGTTGGGTTGGGTCTCACTGGCCATTCTCTTCTTCCCACTCACCTAAATCCTGCCTGACTTTGCTTCCACCTCCTTCGTGAAACTTTCTATGCTCACCTCATTCTTTACTACAGATCTTTTTCTTCAAAATTCCCGTCACACCTACTTGTAACATTCCTTTGCTGACGGTCCCCAGTACTTTATAAACATTGTCGTACTGTTGATGACACTTTTATGCATCTCTGCTAGATGGGAAATGTCTGGCGGATGGGGATTAGTTTTTATATTTGCTATCTTCCACTGTGCTCAGTAACTCCTCCTCCTCCTCCTTTTTTTCTTTTTTGGTGTTAGAGATTGAACCCAGTGCCTTGCACAGCCTAAGCAGGCACCTCTGTATCCCTGTGCTACACCCTAGCCCCTCCAGTAACTTTTATTTTTATTTATTTTTATTTTTATTGCAGGACTTGGGGATTGAACCCAAGGCCTCACGCATGCTTTTAAGCGCTCTACCACTGAGCTGCATCCCCAGCCCATTTTTCCCTTTTTTATTTTGAGACAGGATCGTGCTAAGTTATGCAAGCTGCCTCTGGTCTCGAGCTTGCAATCCTCCTCCCTCCACCTCCTGAGTCACTGGGGTTCCAGGCGTGTACCTCCATGCCCAGCTTCCTCCAGTAACTATTTTTTTTTAAATGTTGAACAGCTTTATTGAGATATAATTTTCATAACATGTAATTTAGCCTTCGAACCTCCAGTAACTATTAAACATACCCCTTTAGCACTGTCGAGCCTGTGGGCTGGCATTTAGCATAGTTGGTAGAGTGCTGCTCTGCATTCTCTGAGGACCTGAGTTCAATCCCCAGCACCTCAAAAACGGGAGGAAGATGTGGTAATCGATTCCCAAAGCAGCCTTGAAATAGCCATGGAAAAGCCTATGAGGGTCACTATGAGTTGGACCCTATTCAGCGGCACCTAACAATAAGAAGCTGAGCCCACAGGACAATAGCCGATGCAGACCTGGCAATGAGCGTGAGACCCACTCACATTTGAATACCACAGGCAGAAATCATTGTCCCTATTTTTGCCAGACTGTGGCTGTCCCCGTTTTCATAGTCTCAGTCTTGGTTCCTTGATGTCTGAGACTGGGATCGGAGGCTGCACTGTAGGAGGCAGCCTCCAGAAAAACAGGCAGCAGTGGGCGCTATGATTTGACGTGGAGGAAGCGGGGCTCCTTCCCAGCCTGTTCCCTGGCCCGGGAAGCCCACCCTCTGGTTTCTGTATTGGATCATCACTTTTTTCAGATCGGTGTTGGTTGGTTTTCTCTTTGGCTGGGAGTTGCCTCTTTCTTGCTGGCTCATCCAGGGCTGTCCTTGTCTTTCCCGTGCAGTGTTCAACGTGGGCGAGTACCGCCGCGAGGCTGTGAAGCAGTACAGCTCCTATAACTTCTTTCGGCCTGATAATGAAGAGGCCATGAAAGTCCGCAAGTAAGACGCGAGCTGCCCTGCAGGCCCTGGGTTTGGGTTTCCTTTGTTTTTCTGGTTCCATAAGAGGAAGAGGAAGCCATCCTGTGGTGTGGCTGTCCGCTGGTGGCCATCGGGTCTGTCCAGTGTTAGGACAATTCTTTTGGCATCTCTGCGTCTCACTGCTTTGATGGCTCCCAGATGGTCTAACGGAGCTGCCGTGAGAGATCGACAGCAACCACATCCCAGCGTGAACAGAGTGCTTTTCAGTGGGAATCATCTGTTTGCGTTTGCAGAGGATTTGTTTTTAAGCTTGAGGCGATCATGAAACCTCATGCGATGGTCACCCCTCGGGGAGAATCAGCTGGGAGCTTGAGAAGACCCTGAGGCCAGGCTCCCCCCAGGCATTTGGTTCAGTGAGGCTTCGTGGGTGGGCTGTGACACTCCGCTGGGGCGTTTCCGGCATGCAGCCAGGCACAAGTGCCACCTCCCGAGGGCTCCTGGGCCATCTGTGCTGGGCCTCAGATTGGAAGCTTCTGGACCCACGGAGGAGGCCAGGCCAGGACTGAGCACCTTAGAACTAGAATTGCCAGTCTCTGTGTTGGGCAAGGGAGGGGACCCCTCTGACCTGCAGCCTCTCTTCCTGTGTGTTGCAGGCAGTGTGCCTTAGCTGCCCTGAGAGATGTCAAAAGCTACCTGACGAAGGAAGGAGGGCAGATTGCGGTAAGCCTGGGGAGCGCAGGTGGCTCGCTCTCTGGTCCCCTAGCAGGACGTGGCCTTGTTGGCCTGAGTGGTGCTAAGAGCCACTGTAGGGTTGGTTGAGGGAAGCAGGTGGCTAGAGCAGCTCATGACTGGGGAAGGTGGCCTTGGAGTGGATCAGGAGACACAGCCGTGGTGCGCTGGCACCCACCCTCACACTGGGCGGCTGGGGTCCACTTCCGAGGTAGGTGGGACCTGGGTGGCTGCCAACCTCAGTAGCCAGTGGCTGTTCTTTGTTCCACCTCCCACTGCTGGCTTGTTTGCTGTTCTCGGCTCTCCCCTGCCATGCCTGAGAGCTGGAGGCAGAGGGAGGGCTGGGGAGGACGACTGGGAGCACAGTCCTGGAGAGACCTGTGGGAAGAGCACCGTCTCTCTTAGCAGAACAGATCAGGCTTAGTCCTGGAGGTGACTGCTTTGACCTCCCTGGTAGTCTTGGTGAACCTGGTCACAGTCTGACTTAGATTCTTCCCCTGGACCCTTCTCTCTCCCTGTCAGGTTTTTGACGCCACCAACACTACGCGCGAGAGAAGACACATGATCCTGCATTTTGCCAAAGAAAATGACTTCAAGGTGAGCCAGACTCCTTGTCCCGCCCCAGTGAGGTCTGGAGAAGGGAAGCTACCCCAGGGTCCACCTGATTCCCTCACCCTTGCTTAGTCCTTTGCTGAGCACTGCCTGAGTTTTGCTGCCTAAAAATAGGACCTTCATGGGGCAGGACTGTGATGGTTGTGGAATTGCCCCTTTGCGGTGGCATGAAGGTGGTACCTTTGTGTCTTTGGGAGTGGATGGAAGGTGTCCTTCCTTCTTGTATGTGGCGATGATGGCACAGTGACTTCAAGGTTGGCCCTTTGTGGTGTTGGTTATTTACTAACACTCCTATCTCTCTTCCACCAGGCATTTTTCATTGAGTCTGTGTGTGACGACCCCACCGTCGTGGCTTCCAACATCATGGTAAGGCAATCAGGAAGCCCTGTTTGTGTAGCGCAGCTTAGACTGCGAGGATATTTGCCATCCTACGGAAGTAGGAGCCCAGCTCAGGCCCCTCCCAGCTTGTGGCTGATGGTGTCAGAGAGGTGGATGCAGGGAGGTCAGAAGTGCACAGGGATATTAACTATGAGGCAGCGTCTGTGACCTGGACCTGCTCCTAAGTTATATCCAGGCTCTGCGGGGAGACTTTGAGGCCAGTCAGGAGTATACAGTCTTGGTTGGGACATGGAGTAGCAGGATCAGGAACAGTTTTTGTAGGGGGCCAGAACTTGTCAGCTTAGTGACGCCAGGGAAGTTTAGGATGGACAGCTCACCCCTTCAGATGGAACCGTGGGCAGCGGCTCATCTTTTCTGCTCTCAAGGTCCCCAGTGGGTAAGAGTGGTTGTGTATAAACCCCAGCATGCTGAAGGCAGAGATTCCCACTGGAAGAAGGGAT
The DNA here is from genome assembly GCA_007922755.1 of Pedetes capensis. Lineage (NCBI taxonomy): Eukaryota > Metazoa > Chordata > Mammalia > Rodentia > Pedetidae > Pedetes > Pedetes capensis. The sequence continues at coordinate 7,260 of VMDO01019029.1, read as the reverse complement.
ATGTAGAGGAAAGCTACCTTTCTGCTAATGCGTCTCATAAACGTGCCACACGCCTTCCACTTCGACTCCACCGTGCTCAGGAGAGCTTGCCCAGATAAAGCCTGGGCAGTAGTGGCGGCGTCATTTGATTAATTCCTAATTTGATAGCAACCTATCATAAACAGAAGTGGTTACTGTGAAGACTTTTTCCCCAGTCACCTTCTTATGCTTTAAATAATTTTGTCTGTAGCTTAAACCTATCAGAGTAAGACATTTATAAAGAAAGGTAGTTCTTTATAGGTAGAGAATGCTGTGCTGTTGCTGCATACAAATATGCTTTTTTTTTTTTTGGTGTGTGTGTTATACTTGGGGGTTGAACCCAAGGTGGCACACTTGTTAGCCAAGTGCTCTGCCACTGAGCTGCACCCCTAGCCCCGTTTTAAAAACTGTTTACATTGAGACAGGGTCTCACTAAGTTATCTGCGTCTGGCCTTGAACTTGTGATCCTCCTGCTTCAGCCTCCAAGTTGCTGGGGTTACAGCACCCTGCCTCAAAGATGCATCTTTAAAAGAGATGCTGAGCATGCACTAGCTTCTTTTATTGGTCCCTTCCTCCAAAATAGTGGAAGTATTTACAAACATTTCTAAGAAGTGAGTTCATAATTCAGGAAGAGCTATTTGAATTGAGGAGAATCAGTTCAAATGAGTTCCAGAGGGTCCAAAGGAAGAGGCTTCAAAGTACAAGGAAGCAGGAGTTGCTGTAATCCAAACAAAGGGCCTTACTGTGTTCCTTTGGTTTGGCTTCCCTGTTCCACTTGGTAGTGAAGCAAAGTGCAGCTGTGGAACCATTCATTTTTCCCCACTGAATAGTCACCAGTGTGCTTAGCTAGGAGTTTATCTTTTTAGCTTATCGTCTATTAACACAGCAAGTCATCTTCCCTGACCCTCCATGTCCAGAAATCTCATTCTGTGATGAAATCTCAAAGCACCTTTGCAGATTATGCCAGGAATTTGTGAACCAAGATACATATTTTTATTATAAAATACACCTAACATGCAATGGGTGATTTTAACCATTTTTAAGTGCACAGTTCAGCAGCGTTAAGTATACTCATAGTGTTAGGCCACCATCATCACGATCCATCCATCCATCTCTCAGCCTTTTCATCTCCCCATCTGAAGCCTGGGTCCCTTGAAACATTGACTTGATCTTTGAAGAGTACTGACTCATACATATGGCAGCTGTTGAGATTAAAAAAAAAAACACACACACACACATGAAAACATTCTGAGCTTCCCTAAAATCTACCTGGGTCTTCAGAGCTACTGTCCTGGTAAAGGAGATGCCTGGACCCAGAAGGGCAGCCTTTGAAAAGGCCTGGGCCCAGGGTCTAATTAGAGAAACTATAATCACAGACCAGCCACAAGTGCGTGCTGCCTCTGTCTGGATGGATGAAGAAGGGGCCCGCCAAGGTCAGGGGTATCCAGGAACTACTGTGCACCTTTTGTAACCAAAGACCTGCCCTCGATGTGAGGAACACTGCAGGTGCTTATGTGGGATTCTGCTGAATGGAGGGCCAGGCTGTCTGGTAGTGACTCAGTTACTGGACTTATCCTGACTTAGTAGATGGTTCAGAGGTGTTCATTATGGGATCCTTGTGGGTTTCCTGTGTCTGTCCTTCCAGTCAGCAATTCTCTGTCTCCCCTGGGCATCTTCTCCATGTAATCATGAGGCTATGAGTCAACCCCCAGTTTCTTTCTTTTTTCTCTTAAACGCTGGGTGCAATCATCTTTCTTTATTCTTCGAGGTTGTTGTCTTCTATCTCTCACTCCTTCTCTCTCTCTCTTCTCTTTTCTTTTTTTCTTTCTTTCTTTTTTTTTTTTTTTTTTTCACTACTTAGGGATTGAACCCAGGGCCTTGCACTTTGTAGATACTTTATCTCAGGGCTGCACCCCAAGCCCATTTTTTATTTTTTATTTTGAGTCAGAGTCTTGCTAAGTTGCCTCTGGCCTCAAACTTGTGATCCTCCTGCCTCCACCTCCTAAGTCACTGGGACTACAGGCATGTGCCACCGCACCCAGCTGAGCTTTCCTCTTTTGAAAGCCCCAAATCCTGCTTAATCTATGCAGAAAGCCTTCCAGCGTGATTCATCAGCTGCCTCTTTGTGGTGTTACAGGAAGTTAAAATCTCCAGCCCGGATTACAAAGATTGCAACTCGGCAGAAGCCATGGACGACTTCATGAAGAGAATCAGTTGCTATGAAGCCAGCTACCAGCCCCTCGACCCTGATAAATGTGACAGGTAATTCTAAGAGATAACCGCCTCTGAGTTACCTACATTAGAGCTTTTAATGTTTTCTTAATGTTCCCATAAAGCATTTGCCCCAGGATACTTCTATAAACTCTTTTAAAATGCCTTTTTTTTTTTTTTTTTGGTGGTACTGGGGGTTGAACCCCGGGCCTCACGCTTGCATGCTCTGCAAGTGCTGGACCACTGAGCTGCACCCTCAGCCCATTTTTTTTACTTTTTGAGACAGGGTCTCGCTAAGTTATGCAGACTGCCTCTGGTCTCGAACTTGCGATCCTCTTGCCTCTGGCTCCCAAGCCCTGGGGCGTGCACCACCACACCTGGCTCAAAATGTCTTTTTAAAAACATTCCTTGAAGCTATAATCCTGGCACTTGGAAGGCTAAGGCAGAGGGATCACAGGTTCCAGGCCAGCCTGGGCTACATAGTGAGACCCTGTCTCCAAAAAAACAGAACAAAACAAAAACCTTATTTACAAATCTATCTATCTATCCATCTATCTATATCTATCTATATTTTTTGTGGTACTAGGGAGTTGAACCTGGGGCCTGAAGCATGCTTCTTGCAAGAGCTCAACCACTGAGCCATACCTCCAGCTCATTTTCTACTTTGTATTTTGAGACAGGGTCTTGGTAAACTACACAGGCTGCCTGTGGCCTCGAACTTGCTATCCTTCTGCCTCCATCTCCCGAGTCACTGGGATTAAAGGCGTGCCCCACTGTGCCACGCTACAAACCTATATTAAATACAGATATTTCTGATATACTGTAGAACTATGTTGTTGTTAGGTGCCGTCGAGTCATCTCCAATTCATATCAACCCTCATAGGGTTTTCAATGGCTGATTGCCTTGGGAGTGGGTTGCCATGTCCGTCCTTCTCCCACACTTTAGAACAGTAGGAGCCCCGTATTGTTCCTGCCTTCTGAGGGTTCCTTCATTTTCTTCTCCACTCTTTGTTTTCCTCTTTTTCCCTCCTCTGGGAGGCCTGCTGACCTGTTGACTAGCTCCTGCTGTGAGAATTGTTGACTTTTATTTTATTCTCTGAGTAGAAGAGAAGGCAGAGTGGTGGTAGAATCAGCTGGGAGTGGGCATCTTAGGACAACGTGCAGTCCAACGCTGGAGGTCTCCCGGGCACGTTTTCGATGCTGGTCAGGCCCAGGGTGGGTCGTGCTGTTCTGAGTAACGTGTGTGGTGGTCCTCATCGGTCTGCAGGGATTTGTCTCTGATCAAAGTGATTGATGTCGGCCGGAGGTTCCTGGTGAACAGGGTTCAGGACCACATCCAGAGTCGGATCGTGTACTACCTGATGAACATCCACGTGCAGCCCCGCACCATCTACCTGTGTCGGCACGGGGAGAACGAGTACAACCTCCAGGGCAAGATTGGGGGTGACTCTGGCCTCTCCAGCAGAGGCAAGAAGGTAGAGCAGACTAGGGGACAGAGGCTGGGGGCTGACCGGTGGGGGGAAGGAGGCTGGCTCCCATCTGTGCCATCTGTAGGGGAGGTGCAGCGTTCTAGCAGAGGGCGGGGGGTGCATTTCCTGCTGTTGCCTCCTACTGTGCTCTGTGGGTGTGGGTGTGTGTGGGGGGGTATCTTTGAATCTCCGCGCTTGCGCATGCGCGTATACATGGTAGCAAGTCCACATGGATTGCGAACGGGAGGGCAGAGCCAAGTCTGGGCTCTGGGGAGGGTGCGATGTGCCGTGCCAGCTGTCCCTGGCGTGTTGGGTCTCAGAGGCACAGTTCTGCGTGGGATGTTTGCAGCCAGCTGCGCTGCCAGGGAGGAGTGGGCACCCAGGTCAGCGCTCCCCCTCTGCCCTGCACCCTGTCAGTTCGCCACTGCCCTGAGCAAGTTTGTGGACGAGCAGAACCTGAAGGACCTGCGCGTGTGGACCAGCCAGCTGAAGAGCACCATCCAGACTGCCGAGGCGCTGCGGCTGCCCTACGAGCAGTGGAAGGCGCTCAATGAGATCGACGCCGTGAGTCCAGGGCCCCAGGGCCGGTGCGGCGGTGGGGAGGCCTGGCCTTCTAGGCGCGTGCTCTGGGGTCAATGCCTGTCTCCCTCCAGGGCGTGTGTGAGGAGCTGACCTACGAGGAGATCAGGGCCGCCTACCCTGAGGAGTACGCGCTGCGTGAGCAAGACAAGTACTACTACCGCTACCCTGCGGGCGAGGTGAGCCAGCTGCCCGCAATCTGTTGCTGGGGTGATGGTCGGCCTAGGGGCGTGCTGTTGAGAGGGCTGCTAGGGCCCAGGGGGATCTGTTCCCAGCTAGTCAGGTGACCCTCCCCGCAGGGACTCTCCATTCCACCCTCCCCCACCTGGTTTGCAGGCTTCTTACCTCTTCCACCTTGGACTTGAGTCTTCCCCAAGGGAGCGTTGTAAGCAGCACTAAGGGAAGGGCGGGTATGGCAGCACTCAGCAGAGAGGCTGGGCCGTGAGTTCTAGGCCAGCCTGGGCTAGGGGTGAGCCCCTACGTACAACAAACCAAACCAAGCCAAAACAAAACTGCAGCTGTATTTTCCCATAAGCAAAACTGAGAGGCATGTGTACGTGTCTAATGACATCTGTAAGGACATCTGTGAGAATGATTCACCACAGACAGGAGTTTTTCCCTGGGCTGCAGGCAAGATGGTAGCCAGGCTGGCAGTGGGACAGGGTGTCAGATCACTTGTGCTGGGTGGTGGTGGCGTTTCCCTCCTGGCACGTGTTACCTGGCCTGGCTGAGAAGGCAGAGTGCTGAGACACTGGCTACTCTGGGAGCCCAGCCACAAATGTGTGTTGACACCCAGGGGACATTTCCCTGGTGGTGCCTTCTGAGTGTTCTTTGTCATACCTCAGTCCCTGGGGGGCCGGTGCACTGTCCTCTTGTCTCATGCTGGCCCTGGCTCTCTGAGACTCCTGGATTCTGGTTAGGAGGCGTGGGAAGAATGGCCCGATGTGAGTAGGACTTTTGCTGGTTGTTTTTTAAGGTCACAACCATACCCCACCTTTTCACATTTTTATTGATATAAAATTCATCATTTTTATTAGGTTAAAGTATGAATCAGTTTTTTGTTTGTTTGTTTTTATTCTCTTTCTAGTTCTGGGGATTGAACCCAGGGCCTCATGTATGCTAGGCGAGTTCTCTAACACTGATTTTTTTTTTCTTTTTTTTTTTTTGGGGGGGGTACTGGGGTTGAACCCAGCGTGTCGCGCATGCATGCTTTGCAAGTACTGGACCACTGAGCTGCGCCCCAAGCCCATTTTTTTTCTTTTACTTTTTGAGACAGGGTCTCGCTAAGTTACGCAGACTGCCTCTGGTCTCAAACTTGCAATCTTCCCACCTCTGCCTCCCGACCCACTGGGATTAAAGGCGTGTACCACCTTGCTCGTCGCCCAACACTGATTTTTAGTATACAGTCATCCCTTGGTATCCTGTAGATACCAAGCTCTGGATGCTCAAGACCCTTATGTAACGTACTAGTTTCATATAACTTACACATATCCTCCCATAGCCTTTGAATGATCTCTAAATGACTTATAATAACTGTATAATGTAAATGCTAGGTAAATAGCTGTTACGCTGTATTGTTTAGGGAGTAATGCCAAAAAGCAAACAAACAAAAGACTACATGTGTTGACTACAGATGCAATTTTTCCCCCTCTGAATGGCTTCTATCCGCAGTTGGTTGTGGAAGCCACCCATACTGAGGGCCAGCTACGTTCCCAGTGCTAGGCTACCATCACCTCTAATTCCAGTACATTTCCCTCGCTCCAGAAGGAAACTTCAGACTTGTTAGCTGTCACTCCAACTCCCCCCTCCCCTGGCCGCTGGCAACCCGGAATCTCCTTTTCTATGGAGTTTCCTATTGTGGATGTTTCACAGGAGTCCTGCAGTGTATGTGGACTTTGGTGCCTGGCTTCTTTGACTTGATGTAAAGTTGCCCAGGTTCCTCTGTGTGGTATATGTCAGACTCCATCCCTCTTCCTTGTCCTTTTGTTTGTTTTTGTTGTTGTTTGGGCTTTTTTGAGACAAAGTCGCACTGTGCAGCCCAGGCTGTCCTGCAACTCGCTTTATAGACTAAGCTGCCTTTGAACTTGCGTCTGTTCTCCTGCCTCAGCCTGCTGAGTGCTGGGATTACAGGCATGCGCCACCATGCCAACTCCCATTTCTTATGACTGAGTAATATTCCACTGTAGAGGCTGCTGCTTCTTGCCTTTCACTGTCCCACACCCCCTGTAAAGGAGTAGGAAAAGGAAGGAGCTCAGAGAGAGAAGACCTGGGCTGTTGTCCCTCTCGGGTTATTTGTCCAGATGCAGAGCTGAGCACCCTGGGAATGGGTGGATGGATGGATGGACGGACGGCCTATGCGCTGTCTGGTCCATGATGTCAGGAAGCTGGGGGCTGCCAGGGCTCTTCTCTGGATGGCCAGTGCTCTAACTCGGTGTCCCATCCCTCTGTGCTCAGTCCTATCAGGACCTGGTGCAGCGCCTGGAGCCTGTGATCATGGAGCTGGAGCGCCAGGAGAATGTGCTGGTCATCTGCCACCAGGCTGTCCTGCGCTGCCTGCTGGCCTACTTCCTGGATAAGAGCGCAGGTACTGTAGCCGGCCCTGGAGTGCGCGTGTCCACTGACCCGTCCTTGCTCATTCTACTGCACGTCCAAATGTTAGGGAAGGAGGGGCGGGGCCTGGCTCACAGCCTGTTGCCCAGTCGTCTCCACCGGGTGCCTCCATGCTGGCCCTTGGGAAATGCTGCTGAACATGCAGCGAGCCCAGTGGGCTTCACTACTTCAACGCCAGCCTCTAAAAGCCCTCAGCCTCCACGCATATAAGGGCCTTTGGGTGGAAGGACGGGGCCAGCTCTTCTCATCTACCCACCTCCATGGGAAAATCGAGGCCAGAAAACTCTAATGATCCCCTTATAATTTTAAGTCTTATGTCTGTCCAAGGTTCAGCCAAGTCCCTAGGCAGACCTACATTGGAAAATGGCTTTTT
>VMDO01019028.1:0-40716 GCA_007922755.1 Pedetes capensis | reverse complement strand
CTACACCATTTACTGTCCTTAACCTGCTTCATTTTTCTCTCTAAAATTTGTTGCCATCTAATATATATTTCCTTGTTTATTATATATTTATTGTCTATTTTCCCTACAATGCACATCAGAATCATGGGAACAGAGAATTGGTCTGTTTTGCTCACTAACATATCCCTAGCTATTCATAGGGTTTTCACTGGACATGTCAGGAGGGACCAATCCCTGGAGAAGGACATGATGTTTGGGAGAGGGGCAGGTCAATGCAAAAAAGGAAGACCCTCAACTAGATGGATTGACACACTGGCTGCAAGAATTGGTTTAAGCATAAAAAAGATCGTGTGCAGGTCACAGTGTAGGGTAGTGTTTCGTTCTGTGGTACATAGGGTTCCTGTGACTCAGACCTGACTTGGTGGCACCTAACAACAACAACAACATATCCCCTGCACCTAGACCAGTACTTTGTAGGTGTTTTGTAAATATGTGTTGAATGAATGAATGAAAGAAGGTAGGTGTCAAATTGCAAATGGATACTTCATGGGCCTGGGGCTGGTATTTAGCTCAGTTGGTAGAGTGCCGCTCTGCAGTCTCTGAGGTCCTGAGTTCAATTCCCAGCACCAAAAAAATGGGAGAAGGACATGGCAATCCACTCCCGAGGCAATCCCAAAACAGCCTGCCATTGAAAACCCTATGAGGGTCGCTATGAGTTGGACATGACTCGACAGCACCTAATAACAACAACTTCATGGACCTGATTATCTGGGCTATGTTGTACTACTCCTCTTTCCTTTGGGAAAGTTACTTCATCTCGTTGTGTTTCAATTACCTCACCTGTTAAAATGATTGTAGTCATTGTACCTTTGTACAATGACCTTTGTACAATACATTTGTGGAAGATATTATAATGAGTGTAAAATATTTAGCTTGTGGCAAGTTGTTGAGATGTGTTAGCTCTTATTACCAGAAAATCTTCCAGGTGGTTGGGTAGGGAGGCCATTCTCAGTGTGGTCCCTGACAACTTGAATCAGAATTATCTGGGGTTTGTTTACAGTGCAGCTTCCTGAATCCCAGCCCATAAATCTGAGGAGGGTCCTGAAAGACCTGCATTTTCACAGGCACTCTTGGGGCCCTTTTGCATACTAAAGTCTTAGAATTCTATCTTAGAGGGAGGAGTACTGGGCAATAGCTAAGAATATGGAGCATGGGATAGGGTCAGAGTGAGAGGACCAGTCTGAGGGGGTTTCAGAGGGAGGAGTCTTTGCCTTTCAGGTGTGTGTGTGTGTGTGTGTGTGTGTGTGTGTGTGTGTGTGTGTGTGTGTGTGTGTGTGGTGCCTGGTGGCTATGGATGGGACTAGGAAGTAGGTATTAAAATTACCTGGCTGCTGCTGATTTTAAATGATCTTGTTCTGGGATGAGAGTTGATAGCCATGCCTCATTATTGTCTTGTACTTGGCAGTGGGATGTTCTATGATGGGAACCACACATATCTCATCGAACCAGAAGAAAACGAGACCTCCCAAGTAAGTGCCCTATTTGCTGTGGCAAATGTAAATGTTGTTGTTGAGATCTTTTTTCCTCCCTATGTTTCCCCTTCTAGTTATTATTTATTTATTGCAATACTGAGGGTTGAACTATTGTGGGCATGGCACAGTATTGGGTAGTGTTTCCTTCTGTTGTTCTTAGGGTCACTGTGAGTTGAATCCGACTTGATGGACCCTAACAACAACAAGGGTTGAACCTAGGACCTCATGCATGCTAGGCAAGTACTCTAACATGGAGTTGCACCCCTAACTTTTATTTTATTTTATTTTATTTTATTTTATTTTATTTTATTTTATTTGAGACAGAGTCTTGCTAAGTTGCAAAAGCTGCCTCTGTCCTTGAACTTGCAATCCTCCTGCATTATCCTCCTGAGTTTCTGGGATTACAGCATGCACCATGGTGGCTGGCTGCCTCTACTTTATTTTATATTCATGTTTTTACACTAGTATAGTAAATAAGTAAATAAATAAATATACAGATATATTTAGATTTTGAATAAGTCAAAACTACATTATTTATCTATTTATTTTAGTCACTCACTTACTTAACTTACCTTTTGCTTCCCAGGGCCTCACGCATGCTAGGCAAGTGTTCTACCACTGAGCTGCGCTTACAGCCCTTTTTTTATTTTTTATTTTGAGCTAGGGTCTTGCTAAGTTGAGTAGATGGCTTCTGAGCTCAAACTCATGATCCTCCTGCCTCATCCTCCTGAGTCACTGGGATTACAGGCATATGTCATGGTGCCTGGCTTTCATATATATATATATATATATATATAATTTCTTTTATCTCTTTCTCTTTTATGTTGGAAATACTTTCCTGGTGAGGTGTTCTGAAGCCTCTGTTTCTATCTCTACCATAACATGCTATGATTTATCTTAGTGTGGGCTGGCATAACAAAATACTGAGTGGCTTAAAAGACAGAAGTTTTTTTTTCTCACAGTGCCGGAGGCTATGAATTCCAAGATCAAGATGCCAGTAGTGTTGGTGTCCTGTGAGGGTCCTCACCTAGGGCAGAAGATGGCTACCTTCTTGCTATATCCTGATGGCAGAGAGAGCATGATATCTGGTTGTGTTTGGCTGTTCTTGTAAGAGCATTAGTCATATTGAACTAGAGTTCCATCCTTACAACCTCATTTAACCTTTATTATCTCCTAACAGCCCCTCTCTCTGGATACAGTCACATAACAGGAGTTTAACAAATGAATTTTGTGTGGGACATGAACATTGAGTTCAAAGCAGATTTTCCACTCTCCTTTCTTTTCTAGATTCCAGATTTTTCTCCATTGCCCATTGCCTTTAAGACTTTACATCAATGAAGTTTAGAGAAACCTAGAACATTTTAGGTTTACAGCCATACCACCCTAGCATCCATTCTTATTAGATCTCGGAAGCTAAGCAGGGTCAAACCTGGTTAGTATGTGGATAGGAGACCACCTGAGAATACTGTGAGCTGTAACTGTGGGAAAAGGACCCATAGAAAACCCTATGAATAGCAGAGAAGCACTATCAGATATAGTGCTGGGCATGGTCCAATTTGGGGTAGTGTTTTGTACTGTTGTCGCTATGAGTAGGACCTGACTCAACAGCACCTAGTAACAACAGCAGGGCTTCTTAATTCTCTTTCTCACCTTAGTTGAGACATTTATTTGCTATATATTAGAAAAGGATCGAATTAATATTGTAGACTACAGTGAAACATAGTACACTTTCATTTTAGCTCTGTGTATATATAAGCTCTTCCTTGTATTGTGCATCATTGACCAAACACTTAGGCAGGTAACTGCAATGAATACACATTTTCTTGTCACCTGTAGCAACTTTGGGGAATTCTCTGACTTGTATATTATTTCCTGGGTACCTACTACTGACTGTCCTGTCACTTTGCTTAACAATGTGATTTTTCTTAAATCTATCAAGAAACTTGAGTCTGTAGGATTCTAATTTTTTTAGTAATTAAAGACAGATGAAATTATTTGCATGAATTTTTCTTAGAAGAAAAATGTGTCCTTTTATGTCTTCCTGTCTAATAGAACTGTGTATGACACTGGAATTTGGGCATCTGCTTCTACCTGTCATTCCAGTGCCCATTACCAGGAAGATTGGTAGCTGTGCAATCTTTGCCTACTGAAGATATCTGGCTCTTAAAACAGGGCAGAGATCCGTGAAAAGAACCAGTCACAGAAAACATTAACCTCTTTCCCCAGATGTCTTACTTTTCCTTGGAGAATAGGTCTATTCATTTACTTTCCATTACTACAGGCTTCACCCTCTCTATTTGTGAGGCATTTTGCCTGTAATTGGATATTGCTCTGGTGCTGGGAGAATGCACATGTTAGTAGGAGGTTTATGCAGTGGCTCATGGCCTCTCCAAACCCAGGAGGATATGTTGTCAAACTGTGGTTCTATTAAGGGTCCCACCTTCTCCATTCATGAGCGCCCGAGGCCAGAGATACCTGGTTTGTACATGCTTAATTTCTGTTGCTTATGTCATTTCAGGAGGATTTCCATTTTCATTCGGTTTACAAATCCAGATTGTTTGAATTTCCCTTGGATGATCTTCCATCTGGTATGGTACTCATGACTTATTTTTAAAAGGACAAATCCAGTAATTCATTTACTACTTTAGAACTAATCTATGTGTAAAATATTCACAACCTACAGTTGCTTAAGACATCTCTAGAGAAAGTCAAGTTGCACCAAGAGGAAAAACAAAATGCAAACTGGACTCCTGTTTATAGTTGAGGAGCCCAGAAAGAAACAGCTTAGGCACACTGAAAGAAAACTTTTTTAAAAATCCAAGACTCAAAGTAAGGAACTAGAGGAGAAATAATTTTTGAGCAATAATTGGTCTGCATAGATAAAATATGTAAAACTTTGCTTTGAGTGAAATAATGGTACTATAAGCCTAGGGATCAACTCTTAATCATTTTCTGGTTTTATTATTTTTCTCATCTGTGTTTTTGCTTCAGCATTTCAAGAAAAAAAAGATTATGGATCATCTTTTTATGTTGTCATGTGCCTTTTGTGAAATTACTTTTTTCCTTTTATTTATGTTTATAAGTCCATTTCCTTATAGATGTTGATTTTCTTTTTGTCTACTTTTCTGAGACAGGCTCTGTGCAGCCCAGGCGGGCCTCATGATCCTCTTGCCGCCACCTCCCAGTGCTAGGATTGCAGGTGTGCACCACCAGGCCCAGCAATAGATGTTGTTTTGAGAGTGGCACCCAAGTCTTCACATGACAAGTGCACTTGTACGTGGGCCTTGTTAGCTGGGCAGTGCTGTGCAGGGACATCTGTCTTTGGCTGTGCTATACTCATTCATACCTCCTCCTGAAGATAGAGCTAACACTGAATGTATGGTGTAGAGATGCTTCTTCCCCTGTGTAGTGAGTCAAGTCCATTCTAAGTTTTCATCTTAATTTAACTTCTCCAACAGCTCTGTGAGATTGTCTTTTGTAGATGAAGACACAGAAGTTCAGCCAGTTTGGCTTTGCCAGGATCCTAGAGCTAGTAAGGGACAAAGTGGGGCACTGGATTATGACACTGACAATGCAGGGTGGGATAAAGGCACAAGAGGAAGTGGGAAAATTGCCAGCCTGGGAGCAAATCCTGAATGACCACTTAGAAAATCACTTACAACTTTACATAGTCTCTTCATCAGAGAAGGAAATGTTTCCTAATGCCCCTTCATCTCTGAAATTAGTTTCTAACTCCTTGGTCTCTTGTAGTTCTTCTAAAGAGAAATGAATATTTTCTCTCCCCTCACTTGCTGCTAAAATGATAGAAGATCCTCCTTAATAGAATTTACTATTTTGAAAAAAATCTGCAAATGTACATATAGGTGCTCTTAGACTCTTTAGACTCTCTCTTCAGAGACCTTATGGAACTCTTTATAATCCCTATTGTGTGAAAAAAAGGAATGACTAGCCTCATGAGAATAGTCATAATTTAATAGGTTTATCCAAAGCAACCAACATTAATTAATAGTTAAAGTAATAAATAAAGGTTTTTTCCTAAAGGCTTAATTATAGGCTATATATAACCCTGGGAGAAGGACCTGGCAATCCACTCCCAAGGCAATCCCGAGACAGTCTGCCATTGAAAACCCTATGAGGGTTGCTATGAGTCTGATACCAACTCGACGGCACCTAACAGCAGCAGCAACAGCATATATAACCCGCCTGTACCCATACCACTGTGGCATCTGATCCTGTCAGATCTCAGAAGCTAAGCAGGGTTAGACCTGGTTAGTAGTTAGATGGGAGACTACCTGGGAACACCAGGTGCTGGAAGCTTGGGAGAAGGACCCAGCAACCCACTCCCAAAAATCATTCAGTCATTGAAAACCCTATGAATAGCAGAGAAGCACTGACAATAGTGTTTTGTCTGTTGTACATGGGACTGCTATGATTTGGACACCAACTCAGCAGCACCTAACAACAACAGCAATATGATAAAACCTTACAATTTTTAAAAACTTTGTTCAGGGTTCTTTTTCAGAAGAGACTTTGGAGGTGACTTGGCAGTTTTACTGGTTTTTTAGATTTATTATTTGAAAACTGAGGTCTGTCTCAATCAGTTTCGAGTTTTCTTTTCTCATCAGAAGTTGATGATGTCAATTTTAAGAGTGATATTTGTCTGTCAGGATTACTTATGATTTGCAATGACAAAATAGAAGAAAACAAGAAATAGTCAAAAGTAATCTTATTTTGGGTTGAATAAAGTTTAATTGAGTTATAGATTATCAGCACCTTTATCTCACTGTGAATTATATGTCTTAGAAATAGAAGTATGATCAGCTGTTCTCCAAATTTATTGGATTGTAGAAACTTCTACTTTACATAACACATCTCTCAGGACTAATGTTCTTCAGAACACATTCTGGAGAAAGCTTATTTTACTTCCTTTGGACTCCCTGGCAGTTTTGAAAAAATGATATGCAGGCTGGGCTCAGTGGTACATCCCTGTAATCCCAGAGACTCCATAGATGGAGGCAAGAGGATCACGAGTTTGAGGCCAGAGGCAGCCTGCATAATTTAGCGAGACCCTGTCTCAAAATAAAAAATGGGCTGGGGTTGCACCATTAATGTTTTAGGAAATCTGTACCACAGGGAATGATTGCATTTTTTCTTTCACTTTGTAGGGAATCCTCCCTTATGGATAAGGTAGTGGTTGTGTATCCAGATGTGTATCTATGTGTATAAACAATTGATGTATGGTTCTGACTTGCAAGTTAAGAGGAATTCAGATTTCAACATCTACTCCCAAGAGTAAACAAGGCCTGAGATGAATTTTGTCATGGGCAAAGAAAAATGTCAATGAATTGGAAAAAAAACAAAGTTAAAACTTTGGTGCCCTATGTTAATTTCCTTATAAGTCATATACTTTTAAATGTGCAATTATTCTATTTGCTTCTCATTACTCCTCTTCCATAATTTATTTTTCTGCTTCTGGAAGGTTAAGAATAGAAGTTGGCTATTTAGAAGATTCTTGAGAAAGAGTGTAATCGTATTTATAGGAGAAATATGGAAAATAATATAAATTAGGACAGGAATAATGTTTGAGATTTTGTGAGTTTTCTTTAGGATCAATATAACACAATTACTTAGACTAATGTTTTATGTGATCATTAGGTGTAACATTATGTATTATAAAATTCTTGAGATGGAAGGGCTAATGAAATTTTGCCCTGTATTAAAGAAACCTAGCGAATGCACTACATGCATTTTTATTTCCTTTTAGAATTCCAGCAAGTAAATAACACTCCACCAAAATTTATTTTGAAGCCAAGACCAAAAAGGAGTAAACGGCAGGTATGTGTTATGTGCTGACAGGTATATGTCTCCATATATAATCCATATATATATATATATATATGGTTGTTGTTGTTGAAGGAGGGTATTACTGTGTCATTCATGTTGGCCTGGAACTCACTATGTAGATCAGGCTGGTCTTGAACTCTTGTTGATCATCCTGCCTCTGCCTCCTGAGTTCTGGAATTATAGGCATGCACTACTACGCCTGGCTATGCCATGATATTTTAAAATACTTGGGAACTGTTGATCATTTGGATCTACATTAGGTCTCTGTGACAGGATGAATAATTCAGGATTTGTTAGGATGAAAAGCAGTATGGGGGATAGATATGTAAGAGCAGCAGAAATGAGCCATATTATTTCATAGATGCAAAGAGAATTGAAGATGGTGGTGATCATATGCTTTTCCACCATATACAGGGATTATGCGGCCCCTGCTTTTGACATCTCAGGTTCTTTCTCCCATAGACCTGTGTTCTTACCCAAATATGCACTCCATCATGGAGACTTCTTGCTTAGTATCCTCACATTTGTCCCTTTGAAGATAACCCCTTAATCGTGAACTTATAAGGTTTTAAAACTACAAAATACTTTTTTTCTCACTTGAGCTAATTTGGGGTCCAGGATATAAAATAAGGACATAGCTTTATGATTATTAACTAGATCTTAGATGAAGTAATAACAATAACAACTCTTCATACAGTACTGTAAACTGCCCAAAGTAGGTATTATTCTTCTTCTTTCACAGAAAAGAAAAAAAAAATGTAATAGCTCTGACATGTGAAAATGTCTTGCTCAGAATCACAGAGTTGGTAAATGGTTTAGACAGAATAAGAGCACTGGCTGTCGGAATCAAGATATTGCCACCACAGAATAGTATCCTGCACTCTCAATTCAGACTTCATAAAAATGCATTTAGTTTTGAATTAGATCCTAATGATAATAATGTTTTTCTGGCCAGCTAGTCCTCAAGATATATGTCTCTGTGTCTCCACAACATATATAAAGCTCATGATAGTAGTTCGTGGAACATACAGGCTTCTGAGAGGCAGAAGCCTGTATGTGTTGCTACAAGCACCTCTCTGAAATCAGATTTCCTATGTGAAAATCTCAGCTCCACCACTGTTGTTAGGTGCCATTGAGTTGGATCTGATTCATAGCAACCCTATGTATAATAGAACGAAACACTACCCAACACTGTGCCAAGCACAAGATCTTTTTATATTTGAGCCCATTGTTGCAATCATTATGTTTCTTCTCATTTTGAGTCATGCCACATCAGCAAAAGGAGGTCCTAGGGGCTTTACTCCATTCCTATCAAGGTTAACTCTACTCTGAGGAAGCAACTCTTCCCCAGTCATTTCTTGAATGCCTTCTAGCTTGGGAGGCTCATTTTCTGGCACTATATTTGCCAGTGCTTCTCTGCTATTCTTAAGCCTTTTATGCTTCATTATCCTTTTCAGTAAAATGGGTATAATAATACCTTCCTCTTAAGATTGGTTTTGGTGGTTTGTGTGAGCATGTATGTGTGTGACATAAAAAGCACAATGAAGGAAATGAATTTCGATTAAGATCAAGCAGTTGAAAAAATCAGTTACTTTCTCTTTATTGCCTTTAAATAAAATGTTTATAGACAGGTTTTTATATGAATAACAGTTGCTAAGTTTTATTCAATACTTACATGCATCTGGCCCTATTGTGAGAATTTTATAATATTAACACATTTAGTCCTCAAAACAACCTTATGAAGACTATTATATGAGGACAGAGACATATATATTTTGAGGCCCAGTTAGATAGACATATTTATTATCAGGATTTAATTTAAAACTATTTATTTTTATGAATTCTGAATTGAGAGAGTAGGATTATATTCTTTTGGCATGTGTCTTGAAGTTCTTCATAAACATCTCAATATTTAGCCATTTGCTAGATAGACAAACCTTTGATTTCTCTTGTGGACTTGTGAAGTTGAGGTGCTATAAAACTGTTTGGCCCATGTGGCACCTCTGCAGCATTAAGAACAATTTGGGAATTGTTGGAATGTCTACTATTTAAACTAGAAAGTCCCAGAACTAGCAAAGCAGAGACTCTCATTCTAATAACAAGTTTTTTAAAAGACTCTTGCCATTGGATACAATTTAGTGTTACTCTTTCAATCTTGGAAATATAGTCCATTATTCTCTATCAACTTCGTATTGTGAAATTTGTTTTTAAGTTTAGGAATACATTTAGCAAGAGACAAAATCTATGTGGCAGCATATTTTTAGTTTGTTTTAAAGGTAGCACTAAAATCAAACATGCATGTATTGATTCAGGTTTGATTGTATGCCCTCATCACAAAAATGGTCCTTGGGGAAATGAACAAAAACATTTACTGAAAAAATGTGTATTGAGCCATGACATAAAGAAGAGTCAATTGTACAGTTCTTATTAAAGCTATGTTACAGACTAACAGCAGAGAAAGTGGCTGCCCTGTAATATTCATTGATTGTAATTTTGAAAGTGAGAGAAAATTTGTTGTTGAGCAGAAAGCTCCAGCTATAATAGATAACCTAGGACTGCCTGGCAGCTATCAGAGCTATTTTGACAAAACCTGTGTATCATTTTGGGGATTCCCTGAACCATACCAGATGAAGGGGCATGTCTCAGGCCCAGATTTGGAGATTATAGAATTAAAGTGCCAGTCACCCTACTTCCAGGAGGAATGCTGAGGTTAAGTTAAATCAAGAAGATTGCTCTTCATATGCTACTGTTTCCATAATATTCTGTTAGATAAAACTAGCTTGATGTAGCATAGAGTGAATAAATGGAAGTTTGAAATAAAGAATATATCCACTGTATGCATTGTGGAAGAAGGAGCAGGCACTGTGTAGATGGGCAACAGAGGCAAGAGGAAAGCTTTCATCCTAGTCCTTTATAAATTTCATTATTTTTTTTGAATCATGTAAATTTGATATTATATACTTAAAAACTAAGTAAATTGATGAAAGTTAAAAGCTGAAGGAATAAAAAGAGGAAATTTTGTTGATTTCTTTTATATCTTTTAGCTTTTTATAGCCAAGTTTTGAGGACTTATTTAGGTGTTCTTTTATTACACTATAGCTTCTTCGATATCCTCGTAATGTAGAAGAGGAAACCAAGTATATCGAGCTGATGATTGTGAATGATCATCTTATGGTAAGATTTGCTTTTTCATTTTTGAACTTCTCTGTGCCTATGGTAAGATCAGTGGGTACACAAATATATTTAACAGAAACAAAAAGGTCATCAACTTTTGCCCTGGAGAAGGTGTTTATGTAACCAAAAACATTTATTAACCATCAGTCACCCATGATTAGGAAACACTTTAGCTCAGTTGGTAGAGCGGTGCACTGCAGTCTCTGAGGTCCCGAGTTCAATTCCCAGCACCGCAAAAATGGGAGAAGGACCTGGCAATCCACTCCCAAGGCAATCCTGAAACAGTCAGCCATTGAAAACCCTATGAGGGTCGCTATGAGTCAGATAGTGACACGACGGCACCTAACAACAACAACAACTCACGTAGAAGTAACTAGCAATAATTTATGAGGTTCCAAAAATATTTCTGACTCGTGTTAAGTCTTTTAATTTGCTTGATATTAATATTTGAATCTCCTCTTAAAGTTTCCATTTTACATTGAAAAAGTGAGGCACCAATAATATGACACTTTAGTTTGCAACGTACTTTATTTTAATGAAAGAAATGTAATTTTCCTATTTCTGTCTTGCCATGCACACAATCATATGGAAATGCTTATATACTAAGCAAAACTTCTTTCTTATAGAGTTGAATTATTTTGATCCATAGTGTGTCTATTCAATTAATGGGCATATTGCAGTCAGTATAGTTAGGTTCATAGCATAACAATGAGTTATAATGCTAATTGTTCCATGAAACTAGAGTTTTAAATTTGAAACATCCAGTGATATAGATTACTGAATTTTATATAATTTCATGTATAAGTGTATCTTAATTTACTTTGAATGATTTGTTTGAGGGAAACAAATATATGATTATATGTGATTAAATAAATGTCAATCATCATTATTATTGCTAATGATAGTACAAATAGGATTGAGTGGTGTTTTCTTATTCAGGTTAGCTCTGTTTTCTATCCAACAACTGAATGACATTGTTCTTTGGGATTTTTATAAAATAAGAATAAGCCACAAGAACACATATTTTGAACATTTAGTTATTACAAATTCAGATGTCTATATACATCTGTAGGCAGATAAGACAAGAGTGAAGTGAAACAGTGATAAAGAGTAGGGAAAGGTAAGGCCTGTGGCTACCAGGAAGGAATGTGGTGTATCACAGGGAGCAGCTGCTTCTCAGGCCTTGCCAGTTGTTACCATGCGAAGTTTTTAATTTTATATTTTATTTCTTTTACTTTTAAGTCAGGTCTTGCTTTGTTGACCAGGTTGGCCTTGAATGTGCAATTCTTCTTTCTCATCCTTGCGAGTGCTAGGATTACACCATGCCCCGCAATAAGGTTACAGGTACCACCATGCCTAGCTATAAGATTGCTATTTTTAAGAGAAGACAGAACTCTTATTTTTTTTTACATGGTATTTTCTGAGTTCTAAAACATCATTGAAATGGAAAAAGCCAATGCTGTATTACTCTGTACCCTACCAACATTTACCATTAAAGGTAGGGGAAAAAATATATCATTGAAGCCAGACAAAAGATGTTTATAATCTACATTGAGCCTATAAGCCACCTTCTTATAACCTTTATTTTCTTCTTACTGAGTAAATCTTGTAAAACTTCTGAATGCTTATACTTTTAGCAGTGTTCACATTCACTTTCTCTGGCCATATTGCTACTTAGATAGCTTTTGTGTGTTTTATTGTTTTGAATAACAATCTTGAAGAAAACACTGTGAAAGTGATGGAGTATTTTTATTTATATTTTATTTTATTTTATTTTTGGATGAAGTGCTAGGTATTGAACCTAGAACTTCATGTATGCCAAGCATGTGTTCTACCACTGAGTGACACCTCCAGTCCCTTGGTGTGGAGGCTTTTTTTTTTTTTTTAACTTCATCTTACAAAGGTGTAAACTGAGGCCTTGGGTTTCAATAGCCTGTGTCAGGCTTCAGGGCAGATAAAGAAATAGCTTTCAACTATGATGTTTTTACAGAAAGCCTTAGGGCTCTTTTCATTACACCATGCTTTCTCTGCTGAGATGATTATTTCTTGATAACTTTGAAAGCCCTTCACTTGTTTTTGTTTGCTTTCAGTTTAAAAAACATCGACTTTCGGTTGTGCATACCAATACCTATGCAAAGTCTGTGGTGAACATGGCAGATTTAGTAAGTATCAACCTGGTTCACTATTGCTCTGGAAGAATTATACCTCAATTGCTAATAGAATGGGTAATGAGGTTCTTGTATTTTCCCTGCTCTAACTAGTGCTTCAACCAAAGTGTCCTGAAAGTCTCTGGTAACCTTGCCATGGACTTTACTTTGATCGCTGTCTGGAAAGAGGAAGTGGCCACAGTCACCCACAGTTATGCCTAAAATTTCTTCCTGTGCTTTTCATACTGTAAAAGACAGAGATTGACTCATAGACCTTGGCAGAGTACTTCACAGTATACTTTCTAAAAAAAAATAGTGGAGAAACAGCACAGCAGTTGTGCCTTTTCAAGACTGCCTGTTGCTGTGGCAATGATGCCACTAAATAATTCCACTATACCTTCCACATTGTCCCTTAACAAGGCAGGGCCAGTAACTTCTCCACTAGTTTAACTGAGGCCAGTCAGGTTGTACAGAAATTGTTTCTTTAGAGAGTCTTCATTGATCCATTTTGTTTTTGGTTAGGAAAACTCAAAAGAGTACATAAATTGTCCAGGGTGCCAAAATATGGACTTAGGGAGAGCCTTGAATTGGATGCAAATATTTGTCAAAAAGTGATTTTTTCCTAAAGAATACTTTGTTTTTTGGGTCTTACTTGGTAAACAATTTGATTATCTGTTCTTCATGAGAAATGCATGCAAATTAGAAATACAATGATCTCCCTTAAAAACAGTAACATTTCTTACCTTTAATTAAAACTCAAGGAGTTTCCATGAAAGGAGCTTTGTAATCCTGTTCATCAACAACTTGATTTTGCCACATGTATAGCTGGTGTATTCATTTTGTTAATATACTAGATATATAAAGACCAACTTAAGACAAGGATAGTATTGGTTGCCATGGAAACCTGGGCGGCTGACAACAAGTTTGCCATATCTGAAAATCCATTGATCACCCTACGTGAGTTTATGAAATACAGGAGGGATTTTATCAAAGAGAAAAGTGATGCAGTTCACCTTTTTTCGTACGTAACTTTTGTAATGATTTATTATTATTTTTTTAGTTCCATGTTGAATGCTCTATTACTTGTAAATGAGATGTGTCCTTTCTGCTACACAATAAGGATTTGACATGCAGTGTATTTGGAAGAAGTGTTAAAGTACACATTGTTTAAAATTGTGAAAATTTAAGTGATTTAATTTTGAATTATTTTATTGCATGTCTGTTTCATTGAATTTTTTTACGAGACTTAATCAGAGCATTTACTGAGTAAAGTATTGCTCATGTTCATATAGAACATTCTTAGAGATAAACTATGTTGTTTAAAGTTACAGTCTTTTAAATGTTAGTAGTGTTCTTTCTGTTTTTGGTTCTAAGATAAGAGCTAAATTTCTGGAGTTTTTCATTTTTGTTACCCCTTTTGTAATATACATATTTGATGTAATAGTAAAAAATATAGTAACATTTTTAAAACCTACCATATAAAGTCAGAGCTGTTGAGGACAGTTACAAATAATTGGAAGTAACAGAAGTATTTTTTGGTAAATTAATTTTTACATAATTTCAAATTTAGAGAAAAGTTGCAAGAATACTACAAGGAAATTACATCTGCCCTTCACCTAGAGTCATCAATTACTTAACATTTTTTCCTCATTCACTTTATGATTTCCCTCCTTTTTCCCTGCTTTCCTTTCTTCCTTGTACCTATTGATTTTTTTTTTTTTTTAACCTTATGAGTGTGAGTTGGAGACACTTACCGGGCATTTGCCACTGAATACTTCAGTCTTTCAGTGTATTTTCTAAAAATAAAGGCATTCTCTTATATAACCACAATAAATTATTGAAACCATAAAACTTAACACCAATATAACACTTTTATGTAATTTACAGTTTATATTGAGATTTCACCAGTTGTCTTGGTGCTTTTTATAGCTAATTGTCTGCAATCATCATCCAGTCCAGTTTTAAACATTGCATTTAATCATGTTTCTTTAGTCTCTTTTAAGTGAAAAAATTGTCTCAGCCTTTGTCTATTTTGAGCTTAATTGTTTTGAAGAGTGTAGGGCAGTAAGATGTTATTTTATAGACTACCTCCTCATTGTGGGAATGTCCAATATTTTCTCATTATGTGACTTAAGTTGTGTATTTTTGTCAGAAACACTACAGAAGTGATTTTGTATTCTCAGGGCACATTAGATATTTGATCATGCTGGGA
Organism: Pedetes capensis; assembly: GCA_007922755.1. Classification (NCBI taxonomy): domain Eukaryota; kingdom Metazoa; phylum Chordata; class Mammalia; order Rodentia; family Pedetidae; genus Pedetes; species Pedetes capensis. The sequence continues at coordinate 25,828 of VMDO01019028.1, read as the reverse complement.
AACATCCCTCAGAAACTTTCTTTTTCCAGTTATGTATGTAGATAATTTTCATATTCCTCCCTTACTTTAGGAATATGTAAGTATAGAAATCTTGCGTGCTTTGAAAAAATAAATGTGCTAAGTTAATAGTGAGTGTTGCTTGAATGTTTAAACTGTGAGCAGTAAGCATTTTTCATTTCCTTTTCTAAAAGGGGAAGTCAATTTGAGAGTAGCCGGAGCGGGGCAGCTTATATTGGTGGGATTTGCTCGTTGCTGAAAGGAGGAGGCGTGAATGAAGTAGGTGTGAACATCTGTACAATACAAAGTGGTATGATGGCTGAAAATGTTTTCCTAATATTGAAGAGATAATTTCTCAGTAGTCCACAGATTGTTTTATTAGTCATCCATATGGTTACTGTGTATGCCCAGAGAGCAGAATAGGGGAAATAATAGAAGATAATGCCTGATAATTCTGCTAATGTCTACTTAGAATAACTTCCAGATTAAGTGGTTTACAGAGAATCTGCATCTAGCTGTCAGTAAAAAAAGGCTCTATCAATGACTTTGAATGGTTTTCCAGAGATTTGAGTAATTTTCTGAAGTATTTTCTTTTTCCTCAGTATTTGATACATTTGGAAGATAAAAAATAATAAAGTAGGTTTTCCAAAGATTTTCTTTTACCCCAACACACTGACCTTGATGGAAATGATCTAAATATGTAGCATCTTTGGAAGGCCACATGTTGAAAAAAATAACCTTCAGTTCTTCATAAGTTTCTATTGTCCACAGACCATCACTACTTCCTGTTTCTCATTATGTTTGTTTTCTAAAGCTACTTTCTGTTCCACTGGGGTAAATTGCAGGAATGTAGATGGACACATAAAGAAAATCAACTTCCAAGTAATTTTTATACATTTATGTTTTCTTGTATTATTGAAAAGACTGACAGTATTATATGAATTCTAAGTTGTTTTTTTTTTTTTTCCAGAAATGTTACTGGATAAATTTTGGACTCAGAATTAGATTTAAGATTCCAAAACTAAAAAAATGATGATTTCTTGGCTTTAGTCTTTCCTATAAGATGTAATCAAACTTGAATTTATTTCTTACTATTTCTTCGCAAATGCATAGTTAGCAGTAGCTACAAAGGTGGTTAGCCTCTGCTAAAGAAAATGTTAGAAATTATATGTTTTCAATTACATTGTGACATTTTTCTCTAGCCCATCTTAAATGAAAAACAATTTGCATTGATATGTTTTATTTTTGTTTTTGTTTTTCAGTTTGGGAAAACTGATTTAATGGCAGTTACACTTGCCCAGTCATTAGCTCATAATATTGGCATTATCTCAGACAAAAGAAAATTAGCAAGTGGTAAGTTTTAGTACATGTATTGTTTAGTTGTATTTTAAATAGACTACTTGTTAAATATTTTGTAGAATGAGATTCTTTTATTCAGTTGACCAACAGAGTATGGGTGTTAGCATAAGATAAACAAGCCAGGGCACAAAATGTTGCTTTCACAAGTAATACCAGGAATATTTACATTATAGATGAAAATTTCTCCATGTCTAATAAACACTTAAAGATATGATAATAAATTCATAGCTGAATTTACCTTAAGAAGGGACAAAATAAACTCATTTTGGTAATTTGAAATGGTCTAGTAGAGAATCCTAGGTGTTTAGGTTATAGACACAGTTGTTTTATTATGGTTTATTTAAAACATCTCTGAGTGTGGCCACAGAGATAGAACTTCCTTGTCAGGATCGGATCTGATGAAGGGCTCAGTAAAATATGGACCTAGGAAAATGTGCTAGCACATGTTAAGAATATCTTTTCCCAAGTAGATAAAGTTACTTCACTGTGAATGGTCTAATACTATGTATTAGGAGTAACAATTTGGTTATATCTTAGTTGTCATACAATTTTAGTAAATATTATAAATATGGTTATTTGTAATAATTGCCATTTTACAGTACCTATTATTTTCTAGATAATTGAATGCCATATTACCAATGTCTAGATACTTATTTAATTCTCAAGATAATTCTACAAGATTCCCTAACAGTCCTATTTTACAGATGAAGTGACTAAATCTTAAAAGGATAATGTCTCTAAGATTACAGATATATTAAGTGACAAACCAAGGTTTTGAACCCAGGTGTTCCTGATTTGGGGGCCCTTCTGCTTAGCCATTATACCATCAAAGCCTCGATACAGAGACTTTTAAAAGTCAGCAAGAAATCATAATTCTCCTAAAGGCCTGGGAAACTGGGATCCTATCATGGTGCCATAAAGTTTTTCACTATTTCATTGGTATTTGTCTTTCGTTTAAGGATTTTAAATGAATTGTTAAAAAAAATGGCCATTTGTTAAGCTATCAGAAGTTTAAGTAAAAATCACTTAACCTTGATAGGTTCAAAATATGTTCTTGTTGTTATATATTGCATAAAATCTTCAAGTGTAAGCAGAATTAGAAAGCATATATTGCTTTTTAAAAAAGCATTTAAAAAATAAAGTGAAGATTTTTTAAAAATAAAAAAAATACTTTAGTCCACCTTTGTCCTGTTTATAAGAAGGCATGTGCATTCCTTCTCTCCTAGGTGAATGTAAATGTGAGGACACATGGTCTGGATGCATAATGGGAGACACCGGGTGAGCCACTTCTATTTGAAAATAACTCACTTTACCTGCTGTGCTCTCATCTTAGGGATATGACACTGAATAACTTAGTGCATGGAACCTCACAACAGGCGTTTATGAGAAAAACTCAAAGTAAATATTCCTTTTTTTTTTTTTTTTTTTTTTTTTTTTTTTTTTTTTTTTTTTGCTGTACTTGGAGATTGAATCAGGGCCTCACATATACTTTGTAAGTGCTCTACCACTGAGCATCACCCCCAGCCTATTTTTTATTATTGTTTTTATTTTGAGTCAGAGTCTTGCTAAATTATGCAGGCTGCCTCTGGCAATCTTCCTGTCTCTGCCTAAGAGCTACTGGAATTACAGGCATGTGCCACCACACCTAGCATTACTCTTAATGGCCTCATATATAAAATATTTTAACCAAACAGCCTCTTATTTAAGTGAACAATTGATGCTAATTAATAGCCCTTGGAAGCTCTTTTAGCTTTGAATCTGGGTAGAAATATAATGAGAAACAATTCTGTTTCTCACAATTTTGTACACATAGTTTACTTAATACTACTTTCCTTTTATCTCCTTCAATTCCAATTAAATGGGTTAGAAGTAGTAGGGTACTGATAAGTCACTCTCAAAACAAAGCAAGGAAACAGCCTGGGTTTTAGCTTTCTCACAGTTCCATAGTATACGTCCTCCCACAATGGCTGATTTCAAACCATTGCTGATGGCTTCACAATTTGGTGTCACTGAACAAGGAACTGGGAAGAGTATAATAGGCTCTCAGAAAGTTTTTCATTTTTATACTGTCCTGTCTTCATACACTATCAGACATCCATCTTTTATTCTTTCTAAATAAACTTCACAGCATTTCCTTTTATTGTAGGCATATCACTACTGCCCTTTTTAAAACTTTGATCATCTTCTGCTATTATTATTTCAATAACATTTCAAACATTCAGGCAATTTTCAGGCTCTATCTTTCCCCTCCTGAGCCCCATTTCCATCATCATTAAAAAAGTGTAGAGAACAGTGAATAGTTGTACCACCCAGCCCAAAAGAAGTAAAGCATTGCCTACATGGTAAAATCTCTCTTTTGTTCTCTCATCTTGAATTTGGTTCATATTACTCACAGGTCCTTCTTTATGCTTTCAGTCTGTGTATGTGTGTGGTTGTGTGTAAAACCATAACATTGCTTTACATGGTCTCAATTTATATGAGAGGCACTATACTATATGTATTCTGTGACTTGCTTTTTTTGATCAATTTGTTTGTGAGATTAATCCATGCTGTTAATATTTAGCTCTTGTTCGCTAAATGCCATTGTGCTACTCAGAACTTTTGTGAGTCTCTATTGTTTAAAGAATAAGGTTCAAATTTCTTACTCCAGTATTTAGATATCTGTAGTCTTTCTTTATCTTCATTTATAGTCTCATTTTCCTCTATGATTTTGATCTGTTTGTTTACCATAATTATACATGAATTCCCAGCTTTTTTTTTTTTTTATGGTCCTAGGGAGTTGAACCTGGGGCCTCATGTATGTTTTTTGCAAGTGCTTAGCCACTGAACCACACCCTTAGCACATTTTTTACTTTGTATTTTGAGAGAAGATCTCACTAAGTTACACAGGCTGCCCCTGGTTTCTAACTTGCAATCTACCTGCCTCTGCCTCTGTAGTCACTGAGATTAAATAACTTTGCCTCTGTACCTGGCTGAGTTTCTAGCTTTTTTGATTTGTTAATCATAATCATACATGGATTTTTAGCTTTTTAAAATTTGCTTATCATGATTGTACATGAACTTCCAACTTCTTTTGATTTCCTGAATGTGTTTTCTTCCTCTGGAATGCCTTTTCCCTTTTTTCTATAACAATATTTCTAGCCATCTGAAGTTTATTAAAATTTTAACCCCTGCATTATAATTTAATTCTGAATGTACTTATGTTCCTTTCACCTTTTAATTGTATATTTTAAGGGATTACATTTTATACTAATTTTTATTTCATACCTCACACCATAATACTTTTTAAAATTTGTGGTACTGCATTGTGGAGGGTTGAACCCAGGGTCCCACGCATACTTTGTAAGTTTTCTCCCACTGAATGTACTCCCAACCCATTTTTTCCTTTTTATTTTGAGAGAAGGTCTCACTAAGTTACTCAGACTATCTCTGGCCTCAAACTTGGAATCTTCCTAAACTTGTGATCTTCCTGTTTCAGTGCCCTCCTACCCCTTGCTGGGATTACAGATGTGTACTACCACACCTGGCATCACACCACGATACTTTGTACAGACTTGGTTATCAATAAATATTTATTGATGGAATTTGAATTTTGAGCTCTTTAGAATACATATGACAAGGAAAATAAGTGATGTAAGGAATGTATATGCAAATAAATATTTAAAATATTTTTCAAATTTTCTTTGCACATTGTTTAGTAATGAGAAGAAATGATATAATTATGGTTTTCAAACAAATACTAAATTTCATGATAGAGGTTCTTATCCTTTAAAAGCTATTTAATATATCTGATTCTTTACCTAATTTTTAAAAATTTTTATAGACAGTCTGCACTGTATTAAGCATAATTTACAGCAAAATGAAATGGCTACCTTCACATATTATCGCTCTTTGCATTGGAACTCTTTAAACAGTACCATCAGTCCTACCTAAGGTGTAAAAATAAAAATTTCAAGGACGCACTGAATGCCATAGATATGTTATCCTGCACAACAGAGGTTCAGCATCAGAGGCAGTGGAAAGACATGATACCTCGAGCTTTTAATAGTTGAAGTGCTGTGCTATCACAGAGGAACAAGGTCTGTTAGATACAGTTAAGAAGACAGTACAGAGTGTGGAAGTTATAGTACTTCAGATGTAACCAGCTTAAGGTTAAGAGTGATCCACACATTTCCACTGATCATGTGTAAAAAGAGCTTCCCTGAGGAGGAGTACTTCCCGTCACTGCCAAGTGGTGGGTAGTGGACTGCACTTCTCTCTGTGCAGGGGGCAGGAGGCTGGGCGAGGCCCTGACCCTAGTGGGGACCTTTGCAGGGCAGAGGTCAAACTAGAGTTTGATTTCTAAGGGTCCTTTGGCAAGAGTTAGTGACTTTATACTTTGACAGAGGGAGCTGACTCGGATTTACCCAGTACAATAAAGAGGGAACTTGAAGAGAGCTGTGTTTATATTGGATAACCTGGCAAAGAAATGTAGGATGGAGTAGAGGGGAAGGCGATAAGAACGTGGGCCAGTGGTAAGGCAGTGAAAAGAAAAAAAAGGAAGCAACATGTGGAAGAAACATTTAAAATTAAGAATAAAGTTTATGGCTTAGTAAAAAAATACAGGGGGGAGTGAAGGGAATAAAGTAGTTTTGACAATTTATACCCAACACAGGATTATTTGGAGAATTGTCATGAAACATTTAAAAAATGAGTTTGGGCAAATAACCATTATAAATTCCATTAATTGATGTATGAAACATTAATCACTGTGCTAGGACACAGTCCTTGCAAGCTCGTGGGACTTTATAAAAACTATTCATTCTGCAGAGTGTGGTGGCACATCCCTGTAATCCGACACTCAGGAAGTTGAGACAGGAGTGTATCACAGTTCAAGGCTAGCCTGGGTTACATAGTGAGACCCTGTCTCAAAAAATAAAAAATAAAAGTAATTAAACACAACTATTCATATTTATCTTAGTTGTTTTCCCCTTCTAATAAAAGCCCAGAGTAAAAGTTTTTGAAAATATAAAAAATAAATTTTTATCACTATTTTCTCCAGTTATAATCATGTCAGTATTAAAATTCTACTATATTTTAATTCAGCATTTTTCTCTTCCCATTTTTATTGATGTTTTATAAAATCTGGCTCCTTTTGGGTATATAATTATTTTTTAGTTGATACTACATAATCAGCATTTTTCTGAGTCTAATTATTCTTCAATACTGTGATTATTAATAACTCCATGGTATTCTATTTTATCCACATGTACTTTAGTTGACAGTTCTCTTACTACCAAATATTTGGGTTACTTTCGTGTTATTTGTTATTGTAAATTATGCTACCATAAATATCTTTGTTCATATATCTTTGTGCACATAGCTAATTATTTTCTTAAGAAAAATTTCTAAAAGTAGAATTACAATATCTAAGGGTATGTTCATTTTGAAGAAATATTTTTTTCCATATAAATTGAACCCAAGGCCTTTGCTCATGTTAGGCAAGTGCTTCACCAGTGTATGGCCCCAAACCATTTTTAAATATTTTTATTTTGAAGCAGAGCCTCACTAGGTTGCATAGGCTGGCTTCTGGCTTTGAACCTGTATTCCTCCAGCTTCAGTCTCCCATGAAGCTGGGATTAGTTGCGATGTGGTGCCCAATATTTTAAAAACTTTTAATGCATATTGCCAAATTGTTCTCTAACCAAGTTTCTGTTTTTCTCCTGACCCTTTATTACTTTTTCTAATATATATGTGTGTGTGTGTACATATATATATATATATATATATATATATATATAAAATAAAACTACTTGAAGCATATATATTTGAAGCAGTATTTGAACAACATATATATATATACACATATATATACACACACACACACACACACATATGTATATATTTGAAGTAATCTCAAACTTGAGAAAAAATTAGAAGATTAGTAACAAAGATCCTCTTGGTTTCTTGAGTCAGAAATTGCTTATTTGGTGCCCTATCACCACCAAACACTCTAGGGTGCATTTCCTACTAGAACATCTTCGTACATGATCACAATACAACCAGTAGAACCATGTCATTCTTAGCCCTCATTCAAGACTGCCCACATTTCAGTAATGTCATTGATAACAAAAGGTTCAAAATGAGGCATCACATTTAGTTTTGATGTGTTTGGCCTCCTTAGTTTGGAACAGTATCACAACCTTTCTTTTACTTTCATGACCTGACACATTACAAGTCAATTATTTTGTAGAATTCTCTGCTATTTGGGTTGTAGTTTTGATATTTAGGACTAATTATGAAATAAAATTTGTCTAATTATCTTTGATTTAAATTATAGGTACTATATTTATGAGTTTCCTTTGAATGCACATGCAAATAATGAACAACCTATAGTGACCATTAGTCACCAAATTAAGAATTTAGAAATACACTGATTGAATAAAACTCTTATAGGTTGAATATAAATGTTGTATCTATGTGGAATTTATTCTTTTATTTTAAGTAAAAATGTATACTTTTAACAATGTTCAATTTTAAGGCTAATAAATAAGGGAGACTAACACTGTAGCCAGGCATTGATTTTCTGCTCTCCTACAGCTATTATCTCCCTAAAAAGTTCACCCAGTGTAATATTGAAGAGTATCATGACTTCTTGAATAGTGGAGGTGGTGCCTGCCTGTTCAACAAACCTTCTAAGGTAATAAGTGTGATCAAGAGTTATTAAATGTCATACTTTCTATGGTGTTAAAACACAAATTCTCAGTCTTTGGGTCTACAAAGAAACTTTTAATTTGGCCTATACATGCGTATTTTAGATACACTATCTGTGTTTTCAGGCTGGGATTTAGCTCAGTTGGTAGAGCACTGCTCTGCAGTCTCTGAGGTCCCGAGTTCAATCCCCAGCACCGCAAAATGGGAGAAGGACGTGGCAACCCACTCCCAAAGCAATCAAGAAACAGCCATTGAAAACCCCATGAGGGTCACTATGAGTTGGACTCAACTCTATGGCACCTAACAACAACAACAACAACATCTGTGTTTTCAGTCAGCTTTAGTATGGGACTTTTTGGGTTATTCTGATGGTGATAGAAAACAGACAGAAATGAGTGGTTTGTTTTCTTTATCTTGTTTTATTTCTTCTAATTATGGAAGTGTGTGTGTGTGTGTGTGTGTGTGTGTGTGTGTGTGTGTGTCTGTTTACAGGTGTGTGTACATTTCCATTCTATAACCTCAAAACTTTAAGTTTTGAGTGAATAATATGCATCTAGCTAATAGCAATTATTTACTGTTTTCTAATTTTGTCTGGGCTGGGATTTAGCTCAGTTGGTAGAGTGCTGCAGGGCAGTCGCTGAGTTCCTGAGTTCAATTCCCAGCACTGCAAAATGGGAGAAGGGCCTGGGATTTCCCAAGGAAATCCCGAAACAGTCAGCCATTGAAAACCCTATGAGGGTTGCTATGAGTTGGATACTGACTCGATGGCACCTAACAACAACAACAATTTTGTCTGACACCATAGGACACATTATATTCAAAAGATAATGAAATTGGTGGAGATTTAAAAAATAAAACAGACTTAAAATATAGTCTTGGACAGGTCAACAAATGATTTAATATTTTGGGCAAATTACTATTTCTCTTCTCTGAAGAGCTGCTTATAGTAGGAGCTATATCCATATTAAGTAGACCAGTGGATATATTAATTTTTTGATGTTTTTCTCATCTAGGAAATAAGTTTGTTTAAGAAGGAGATATATTTAATAGAATGCTTTTTGCACATGATTAAATTTGATCTTCAAAACAATTCTGGACACCTCATTAAGTAGATGGACAGAGATACTAAAGTCTCTGAATGTTAATTAATTGTGCCAAGATTTTTTAATTTTACTTTATTTTATTTTGGTGCTGGAGATTGAACCTTGTACATTCTAAGCCCATGCTTTACCACAGGGCTATACCCCAGGCCTGTGCCAAGATTTTAATCCAGGCATTCTGACTTCAAAGGCTTGTTTTCTAACTGAAATGGAATTTCAGTAGTCAAACAGGCTTGGTTTTAGTCAGCAGCTAGATCATCTTTAATTTCGGTCATGTTTAACAGACTCTATTTGGTATATGCCTGCAGCTGTAGCATTGTAGCATCTGATCCCGTCAGATGTCAGAAGCTAAGCAGGGTCGGGCATGGTTAGTACTTGGATGGGAGACCGCCTGGGAATACCGGGTGCTGTAGGCTTGGGAGAAGGACCTGGCAACCCACTCCCAAAAATCAATCTGTCATTGAAAACCCTATGAACAGCAGAGAAGCACTGACAGTAGTGTTTCGCCTGCTGTATGTAGGGTTGCTATGAATCGGGCACCAACTCTACTGTACCTAACAACATTTGGTATAGATATTATATGTGTAAAAATTATAATAATTATAGATCTCTATCTCTCTATATAACATATGAAATGGAAACAAGAGTAGATACTTCTAAAGTTCCAAGTTCTGAAGTCATGCTTTCTTGTTTAAGTAAATAAAAATATATTTTGTAGTAATGGGCAACTATGCCAGATATATAGGTATGGCACTTAGGTCCCTCAAAGTCTTTGTTGTTGATTTTCCTACATTTTTGTTCCCTTTTTTGTTTTCCTTCCACAGCTCCTTGACCCACCTGAGTGTGGCAATGGCTTCATTGAAACTGGAGAGGAGTGTGACTGTGGGACCCCTGCGGTAAGTCTCTGGTCATTTTGAAGATGATTTTTAGGTAGCTCAGGATCATTTCAGGTCCACGTGCTGAGGCTTACAGAGCAAGTGTTACACCTGAAAATTTAATAGGATTTGTGAATGAAAGATTATGATTGTGAGTTTGTACATTTATTTTAGAAAATGTTCTTGCACTTTCAGGAGGATGACATCGTTTTCTGATATTTTGCCATGGTTTTTGTTCCTTAGGAATGTGTCCTCGAGGGAGCAGAGTGTTGTAAGAAATGCACCTTGACCCAAGATTCTCAATGCAGTGATGGTCTCTGTTGTAAAAAGTGCAAGGTAAATGAATGCTGATTAATGACCCAAAGACAGAGAGAAGGACACACGGGATTAAATTGTTAATGCTAAGTAAATATAATCTAATACTAGTACCTAACACAGAGTAAATGACTAAATTCCAGTGGCTGACAATATATTTGGATAATCTTGTGAGGTGGAGTTACAGTTATTATTCCTATCTAATAGTAGTTTGCCCAAGGTCTAACACCAAATAAATTAGGAGTTTGGACCTGAATCCTCAGAGGTTGTGTTTCCCATACTGCCTTCCTGAGGAGCAGGCATGTTAAATAAAGCCAGATGTTACTAATATTATTTTTTTATTTGTACAACTTAATAGGTTTCATTATGACATTTCTATACATGCATGTCATTGTACATTGATATTTTCACCTCCTCAATTACCCTCTCATGACACTCTTCCGTCCTCTGATCCTCTTCCTCTCCCCCATGGTCCCCATTCTGCTTGAATGTCTTGTTTGTGGTGGTGTTAGCTGCCATCAACTCAGGTCTGACTCATAGCAACCCTATGTACAACAGAATGAAACACTTCCTAACTCTGTGCCCTGAATATGCTCTTTTTTAATGTTTAAGCCCACTATTGCAGCCACTATGTCAATCCATCTAGTTGAGGGTTTTCCTTTTTCTCCGTTGACCTGGCAGTCTCCCAAACATGATGTCCTTCTCCAGGGATTGGTCCCTCCTGTCTACATGTCCTAATTATGTAAGATGCAGTCTTGCCATCCTGGCTTCCAAAGAGCACACTGGTTGCACTTCTTCTAGGACAGATTTGTTTGTTCTTTTGCCAGTCCATGGTATATTCAATATTCTCCAGCACCATAATTCCAAAGCATCAATTCTTCTCCTGCCACTCTTACTCAATGTCCAGATTTCACAACCATAAGACTGAAAACATCATGGTATGAGTCACATGCACCTTTATCTTCAATGTGACATCTTTACTTTTCAACCCTTTAAACAGGTATTTTGCAATGGCTTTTTCCAATGCAATGTGTCTTTTGATTTCTTGACTTCTGTTTCTGGGTGTTGATTGTAGAACCAAGTGAAGCAAAATCTTGGACAACCTCAATCTTTTCTCTATTTATCATGAAGTTGCATACTGACCCAGCTGTAAGGATTTTTGTTTTGTTGATGTTGAGGCACAATCCATACTGAAGGCTGTGTTCTTTGATCTTCATCATTAATGTTTCAAATCCTCTTCACTTTCAGCAAGCAGAGTTGTGTCTTCTCCTTAATGCAGGTTGTTAATGAGTCTTCCTCGGATCCTGATGCCACATTCTTCTTATAAAGTCCAGCTTCTCAAATTAATTGCTCAACATAGAGATTGAAGAATGGTGAAAGGATACAGCCATGACACACATCTTTCTTGACTTTAAACCAAGCAGTATTTCCTTGTTCTGTTCGAATGACTATCTCCTGGTCAATGTATAGATTCCTCATCAGTTCCCCTAAGTGCTCTGATATTTCTATTCTTTTCAGTGTTATCTATAATTTGTTATGATCCACACAGTCAAAGGCCTCTGCATAATAAAACGTAAACATCTTTCTAGTATTCTCTTCTTTTGACTAATATCCATCTGACATCAACAATGATATCCAGTTCTCCCAGCACCATTTGTTAAGGAGGTTATCTTTTCCCCAACTCACAGTTTTAACACATGTGTCAAACAGCAAGTAGCTGTAGCTGCATGGGTTTATTATTGGATCTTCTTTGTTTCCTTGGTGTGCATGTCTGCTTTTTTGGTAGTACAATGCTGTTTCTGTTACTATGACTCTGTAGTATAATTTGAAATCAGGTATCGTGATACCCCTGCATTGCTCAGAATTGCTTTGGCGATTTAGGGTCTTTTGTGCTTCCATATGAATTTTAGGATTATTTTTTTCTATTTCTGTGAAGAATGTTATTGGAAATTTGATGGGGATTGCACTGAGTCTGTAGATTGCTTTTGGCAATATAGTCATTTTCACAATACTAATTCTTCTCATTCATGAATACATTTTCTAGTGTCTTCTTCAATTTTTCCTCAATGTTTTAAAGCTTTCATTGTAGAGGTCTTTCCCTCCTTGATTGGGTATTCCTAGGGACTTTATTCTTTTTGAAGCTATTACGAACAGGATTTTTTTTTCCTGATTTCTTCTTTGCCTTTTTTTTACTGGTGTGTGTATGTTGACTTTTTATCCTGCTACTGCACTGAAAGTGTTTATCACCTCCAAAAGTTTTCTGGGGGAGTCTTTAGAATCTTTTAAGTATAGGATCATGTCAACCGCAAACTGGGATAATTTGACCTCTTCCTTTCCTATTTAGATCCTTTTAATCTCTTTCTCTTGCCTTAATGCTGTGGCTAAGAATTCAATGACTATATTTAATAACAGTGTAGAGAATGGACACCACTATTTTGTTCCTGATTTTAGGGAAAATACTTTCCATTTTTTCCCAATTTAGTATGATGTTGGTTGTAGGTTTTTCATATATTGCCTTCTCTTCCTAGTTTCTTTGGGGTTTTTATCATGGAGGATGTTGAACTTTGTCACAGGCCTTTTCTGTATCTATTGAGATGTTTATATGATTTCTGACTCTATTTATATGCTGTATTACATTTATTGTTTTGCATATGTTGAGCCACCCTGGCATCCCTGGAAGCAAACCAGTTTGATCCTAGTATATGATCTTTTTAACATGTTGTTGAAGTGGATTTGCAAGTATTTTATTAAAGATTTTTGCATCTATGTTCATCAGAGAAATTGGTCTCTAATTTTCAGATACTGGCTGCATAAGATGAATGTAGTAGTGTTCCTTCCATTTCTATTTTATGGGATGGTTTGAGGAGCATTGGTGTTAAATCTTCTTTAAATGTCTTGTAGAATTTGGCAGTGAGTCCATCCAGTTCTGGGCTTCCTATTGTTGGAAAACCCTTTATTACTGATTCAATCTCACTGCTTATTATGAGTCTGTTTAAGTTGTTTATCTAACCTCTTGATTTGATTATGGAAGTTCATATGTGTGTATGAATTTATCCATCTCACATCCCTCTGAGATTCGGAGTATAACAAAATAGATCTCTTCTCCCGTGCTACCCTCCTAGTAAGGAAGAGCCACTCTCTGTCCAAATCTCCTGAAAGGATCCAAGAGCATCAAGGACTATAGGCTTAGCTGGGTGTGGTGGCACATGCCTGTAATCCCAGCAGCTGGGGAGGTGGAGGCAGGAGGATTGCAAGTTTGAGACCAGAGGCAGTCTGTGTAATTTAGCGAGACCCTGTCTCAAAAAGTGAAAACTGGGCTGGGGGTGCAGCTCAGTGGTCCAGCACTTGCAGGGCATGCAAGCGTGAGGCCCTGGGGTTAACCCCCAGTACTACAAAAAAAAAAAAAAAAAAAGGACAAAAGGACTGTAGGCTTGTCCTGTGGACTGGCTGCCAGTTTGCTTACCGTGTCCATCAGGCTTACCTTTTGTGTGAGGCCTATTTCCCTCCCCGGCAAGAACCCATAGCTGGAGATGTGCCCTGCTCACACCCTCATATTGGGCAGCCCCTTTTTCTCTGCACTCCAAGATGGTTCTGTCAGCCACTTTGTGATTTCTGTGCTTGTCCAGTTTTTCTCTCTTTGGAATAGAGTCTGTTCTTTCCTGTCTTGACTGCTTTGTTTCAAGGCATCACATGGAGGCTTCCTCTAGTCTGCCATCTTCCACCAGAAGCCCACTAGTCTTTGAATAACATTTACTTTTTTCTGTAAAGCCAAGCAGATATTCAATATGTCCTCTTTTCTTATTGCAAAGCTTGGTATACCTCTTGCATTTGCTGTTGAGGGAATAAAAGGAATGCTTTAGACATGATAATACCTTATATGTTTTATTGTGCATTGAAGTTGAGAATGCATCTTTTTATACTTTATCTGATTTCATCTCCCAACAGTGCACCTATCTCCAAATATTTAAACTTTTATATCAAGATTAACAGTTATTTGGGTCTTATCTTTCTCAAATCAGATTCTTTTTCTCTTCTAAGATAATATTTTACATAACATTCAATGTTTTTACTGAGGTTTAGTATTTGTTTCCAATATGTACATCTTATGGAGCAGAGTCAGGCACTTAACACATTAGTTTGTTTAAGTTCTCAGTAAACATTTGTTGAATGGATGAATAAATATGTGTAACACTCTCAATGTTTATTTACTGATTGAATAGCTTTAATGAGTTAAAGGATGGGATATAAACTGTCATAGTAAGTATCTACTTTGTGCAAGAGATTGTGCAAAGCGCTTTTAACTTACATCATTTACATCTGTATTTCTCAACTCTGTCAGTACTGACATTCTTGAGCTGGAAAATCCTTTGTTGAGAGGAGGTCTCTTGTGCTTTATAGGGTGTTTAGCAGCATCCCAGGATTTTACCCATTAGGTTTGAGAAGCTATTCTCCCAGTTGTGACAACCAAAAATATCCTCAGACAATGTCAAATGTCCCCTTGGAGGGAAAATCACTTCTAGTTGAGACCATTGTCTTAGCTAATACTCACAGGCATTCTTTTGGGGTAGGCATTATTATCCTGATTTTTATAAGCAAATGATCCAATTCCCAAGGAAATTAAATAACCTGCAGAGGTTCACTCAGCTAGGAAGGAACTGATGTGCAGTTACAGCCCAGATCTGCTGGCAGCAGTTCCTTTTGTTTCCACACTACCAACTATGTCTTCTGGCAGCTTTTTAAGACAAGCAAGGCACTGGCAGAGATCTCTGAAAGTACTCTCTAAAAAAAGGAAGATTAAACCGAACATTTAATCTTTCATTTGGCTACCATGGCTGCTTGCTTATTCCATCAGCTTCTCCAATTGGTGTAACAAGGGATCCTGAACGATTTATCTTAATCCTTGATGTTTTAAGTCTGCCCATCTGTAAAATACATCTAATTATAACTTTTTTCTTTGACTTGTAGAAGTAATCTTTGTAATATAATTATTACAAAGAATAAATGCAAACTAAAAAAATTAAAATATCTAAAATAAATTGGACATGATTAACTACTGTCCCACTAAATAAATTACTAGCTAAGTAAAGTGCTTTTGTTGGTTTCTCTCCCTCATTTCCCCTCTACTCTACCCTGGGGTCCTAGGGGAGTGAATGGAGGAAGGGGGATAGAAGACTAAGATGAGAAATTGTATGTATGTCTCTTTTTTCTACATGTATTTATAATAATGTATCTATGAAATAAGAGTTGGCAAACATTTTCTGTGAGGCTAGGTAGTAAATAGTTTAGGCTGTCTGAATCATAGTCTTTCATGGTTAGCCAGCTCTGTCCTTGAAACAGCCACTGACAATAGAGAAAGAAATGTATGTGACTGTGTTCCAATAAAACTTTATTTATATAGATAGGCAGTTTGGCTCTCAGTCCATAATTTGCATGCACTATTGCTTGCTTCCTTATTTATTATTTTCATCTTCCCATTATAATAAAGGCCTGCAACTATACCACTGTAGTGTCTGATCCTGTCAGATCTCAGAAACTAAGCAGGGTTAGACCTGGTTAGTATTTGGGTGGGAGACCGCCTGGGAACACCAGGTGCTGTAGCCTTGGGAGAAGGACCCAGCAACTCACTCCCAAAGAATAATCAGTCATTGAAAACCCTATGAATAGCAGAGAAGCATGAAAATAGTGTTTTATTTGTTGTACATAGGATCACTATGAGTCAGGTAACAACAACAACAACAACAACAACAACAACAACTACAATAGAGGTTCTGATAGGGCAGGGACTTAGGTCAACTTATTTACTGCTCTATCCAAGCACTTAGAGTAAGTCTTCCTTTTGCTTTCTTTTCAAAGTATCCTGGAAATTCTCGAACATTTATGTTGTTGTTGTTGTTAGGTGCTCTCGAGTCAGTATCTGACTCATAGCGACCCTTATAGGGTTTTCAATGGCTGTTTCGGGATTGCCTTGGGAGTGGATTGCCAGGCCCTTCTCCCAAGAACATTTATACTCTTACTTAAACTCTATCCCAAATGTACTTATGTTTCTTCTTTAGATACTCTAAAATTTTGGGTTGCTCCAATTTTAAGGGAGAACCAGCAAATAAGAAATTAAATTATTTTGCTTATTCCTTTATGTTTATGGCCATTTGCATCCGTTAAGATGCAAGTTCCTTGTGGTCAGGGTTCTTATATTTTGTTCTCCACTGAGTCTTTAGTGATTAGAACAGCACTTGGCATTTCCTAAGTGCTTAGTAAATATTTGATGAATGATCGAATGAACATAAATTTTGTTTGGATCACCTAAAAGATAAATTTTGAAATCCTGATGGAATTGACAGTAGCTGTGTATGATCTGGGTGCAGCAGGAGAGTCAAGTGCCTGGGAGGTTCTGAGCCAGGAGAGAAGAAGCAGTTTACATGGAAGTGGGGGGTGGGAATACTAGGCATGTTTGTGTGAGCAGAGCATAGATTGGCTCCAGGCAAATGTCAACATTTTATTTTTTTACTTTTATCTTTTTAATTTTTCTATTTTATTTTGTTGTTGTTGTTGTTGTTGTTGTTGTTATTATTATTATTTTGAAATAGGGTCTCACTGTGTAGCTGAGCTGGCGTGGAACTTGCCATGTAGACCAGACTGGCCTTGAACTCCTGTCTATCCTCCTCCTTTGGCCTCCTGATTATGGGTGTGCACCACCACACCCAGCTAAATGTCACCATTTTAAAGAGGGAGAAGGAGAGGGCTTGAAGAGGGAAGGAGAAGCATGATAACTTTATGTATTTCTGTATTATTTTATTATTATGAGTACTCTCATAATTTATAAATCCAATGATTTTAAACATTTATTTGTACAACTTTACACTTAAAAGAAGTTTTTGAGAGGACTAAAAACAAAAGAAACAGACAAACTCCAAACTCCTATCCATAGGCACAAATAATAGGAACATTAGAAAAGAGTAAAAGATCAAGATTTAAGCCTGTGTAAAGGTGAGGCAGGGGCTGGGATTTAGCTCAGTTGATAAAGCGCCACTCTACAGTCTCTGAGGTCCTGAGTTCAATTCCCAGCACCACAAAAAATGGGAGGATGTGGCAATCTGCTCCTGAGGCAATCCAGAAACAATCAGCCATCGAAAACCCTATGAGGGTTGCTATGAGTCAGACATGACTCAGTGGCACCTAACAATAACAACAACAATAACCAAGATGAGGCAGGGAGAAGAAGGAATGGGAAAGCTTGGGAGGAAATAACTTTGCTAGAAAATCTAACTTTTGTGATTCAGTCCAAAAATGTAAATTTCCAATTTTTGGCTGATGATATAAAACAGAGTTATGTAATAAAAGTGTCAATAAGAATGAATAGCAAAACCCAAATCTAAAAGCTACTTGGTAGGAAGAATTAGTAGAACTTAGACTAACTTTTCATTTTTGTGGAGACGTACCATCAAGTACTATCCTATTTTAGCAGAATATTGTGAAGCTTAGATGTAATGACCATACAAGTTATTTCATGCACAAGAAACTGTCTCTTAAAACTACTAAAATAGTATTTTGGTCAGTAACTGTGGCTTTTTCAGACTATTGTTTTAAAATAGTTTAAGGTCTTCCTACTCAAATAATTTTCATTTTGGTTTTTTAGATAGTACTATGAGAATTTTTTTTCTGTCTACAGTTTGCACATTGATTTTTGTTCATTTTAGTTTCAGCCTATGGGGACTGTGTGCCGAGAAGCAGTGAATGATTGTGATATTCGTGAAACATGTTCGGGAAATTCAAGCCAGGTAATTTACAAAATAATCACTCTAAACCCTACTGGGAAAAGTGAGGATATTTTTAGTGCACTGACCCCCCCAGAAGAAATGGAAATGGGCAAGATACTTATGTATCTCTTTCATGTCATACATCACTTTTTTTTTCCAGGAAGTTAGCTTTCAGTAATCAAAGCTTGATCAGATGTTCAGCATAATTTTGTCTTAATGTTGAACTAACCTAAGACTGCATGCATCCCTTAAATATTTTGATTTTGTTTTAAGTGGAGAGTAAAAGGCCCTGTGTTTGTGTGCATGTGTACTGGGGATGGAACTCAAACCTTGTGCCTGTTGAGTGCTCTACCACTGAGCTACATCCCCAGCCCTTGGGTTTTTTTTTTGCGGGGGGCAGGGGGAGGGGGACAGGGTCTTGCTATGTAGCCCAGGCTGCCCTTGAACTCATTATCCTCTTGCCTCTGCTGCTGAGTGCTAGAATTACAGGCATGTACCACCATGCTCAGCTAAAAGGCATTTTCTTTTTGCCTATGTAGTAAAGGAAGAAACAAAATGCTCTTTCTTTAGCTGGCTGAAATAGGAGCCAGCTGAAGCAGAGCCCAAAGAGCTCTGGGTTCTGAGTTGGGACCCTTTTCTCTTTCTTGATTTTAACTTATCTGAGGTAGATTTATTGTTTCCATTGTTAATAGCTGTCCTTGACTTTAATAGCATTTAGTTGTAGAGAGACATGCTAGGGAAATTTGAAACTGTGATGAAGGTTCACGAATTTTAAAATGGTCAGTCCTCATTTTGCATGGTAGTATTGAACTGAAAAAATGACCATGTAAGCTGAAACCATACAATGTAGTCTTAATAGTTAGTCGAAAATATTCTAATTGTTTTGTGACCTTTAAAAAAATGCTATCTAATTATTAAAAACTCTCACTGTTGGTTTAAATGCATAGGGAAATGAAAAAATAAACCAATATTCATTTAGCACACTGTAAATAAAAACAGAAACATTGAAAACTAACGTATTTTATTTCCTTGTTCAAAACATACCAGGAGTAGTTTGAACTGTGCTTGATGCCTTTGTTATGGTACAGAGTGAGAATCATTTTTAATGCCTTTTTACCTTGTCTTATTGCTTTCTAAGTGTGGATCAGCTTTCCACATCTTACCCTTTATGCTCTGATGTCATGACATATCTCTGAAGGATATGAAGATGTGCATGTGAGGGGCTTGTGGGCATCACTTCCTCTGCAACTTCTTCACCAGTTATATCATGTCCACTTCATTCATTTATGTCCATCAGTCCTGCTTCAGTCCGTTCCTCTGGCTGCCTATCTAGAGTCTCTTGAACAACAGTATCAACCCACCTCCCCATACTCAGCTATTTTTTTCCATAACTCCATTTACACTCAGTTTGTATTTCACTTTTGGTATCGTCACTTTTCATTTGTTTACTGGGGTTTTGTGTGTGTATGTGTGTGCATGTGTGTGTGCGTGCATGTGTGTGTGCATGCGTGTGTGTGTGTGTGTGTGTGTGTGTGTGTGTGTGTGTGTGTGGTGCTGGAGATCCAACCCAGGGCCTTACTCCTGCTAGGGAAGTGCTCTACTCCTGGAGTATATCCCTAGTCCTTGCATTTCCATATGTGTTGGTCAGTCCTGCATTTTTTTTGTTGTTGTTGTTGTAGTGTTTGGGTATTGAACCCATGGCCAGTCCCTTTTTTGATTATCTGTTTTTATAAAATGTCACATAATACCACCAGGAGACAATGGGGCAACATAACCACATACTCTGCTGTCTGTATCAGAACTGAATAAACAAATGGACAGTGACCAATTGCTGACACACTTTGAAAGAAGGGGCAAGATGGGTCATTGATCATGATGGTCATCTGATATTTGCCTAGTGAGCGGCTGAATAAGGAGCTATGACAAAGTTTATGCTTTATGCAGTTGTAATGAACTGAAATTGGAACTGTGCGGTGTAGGGAATAGGTGTTATTTAACAAAACCCTAAACCTGAAATTCATTTTTGCAGAATGAGGAATGCCTAGATATTTTATCTCCAGGGAGGAAGGAGTCAATAATGATATACCTACATTATACAACATGGGAAAAGGACGTGGCAACCCACTCCCAAGGCAATCCCGAAACAATCTGCCATTGAAAACCCTATGAGGGTCGCTATGAGTTGGACACGACTCGACAGCACATAACAACAACAACAACAACAACAACATTATACAACAATGATATACTTACATTATACAACAATGGTATACCTACAATAATTAATTTTTAAAAAGTCATACAAGCATCTTTATGTAAAAATATTTTTCCTTACTATGTAATTGGCAGTATATTCTTAGCTGATAACCTAGTAATGATGAAGATTCAATAAATAATCACATCAAAGATTCCTACACAGAAAGTATGTTAGAGTGATGTGATTATAAATAAGCAGGAGTATTTAAAGAATCCTAAATTCCAAACTCAAGTTTGTACAAAGATGCTCTTGTTGCATTAGTTTAATGGTATAAATTACAGATAGCTATAAGTAATTGTTCTAGTACATTGTTAGCTTAAGGCAGTATCTTATGTTCATTAAAAATAGCACCTATAAAAAGTTCCTTATGACATAACAAAAATTATATGACAAAAATAAAGCAAAGAAGCAGAACATAAAATATTATCTATAATTTGATCATACTTGTATTTTTAAAAATCAATTTTTATAGAAAAAAATGTACCCAAAGGTAAAAAATAACTGCCTGGGGCGCTAAGAATGTTACTTTTCCATCTCATGTTTTTCTACTTTTTTTACATTTCCCAACTTTTCCCAAATGACTGATTATACATTTTTCTATCACTGTAGTAATAAATTTTAGAATTACTATTTATATTCTCACGAGAATGCTTTATAATTTTCTATAATTGCTTCAAGAAAAAAATAATGGTATAAAGCATAACATCTTTTTCTAAAGCTAATTATCAAAGTAGACTTGTGCTTGTGAGTGATTATTTTAAGTGAAAGGGCTGTGTTGCTTGTCATAGTGAAACAGCAGAAATTGTACTCATTGCTCCTTCTCTGTGAGCATACTCCTTGCCTTTGTTTTAGTGCTTCTTTTTCTTGATCTGAGGAATAGTATATTTGTAAGAAACAGATACTCCTAAATGTATCATTCACTGTGCCACTGTGCCTATTGCGGTTAGTTTTCATTTGTTGCTAAATATTCAACTTTTTTTTTTAACCTCTGATTGATTCATTCTTTGGAGGGAAAGTACACCAACTGTGTTACCATTGCTTTCTCTTGATTTTCTGGTTTTATTTATAGATGGTTTCATGAACTGGGTGTATTATCAGATGTGATTTTTAAAATGAAAACATTAAATAGATTAAATCAGGTTGATATTTTGTGTGCATTTGGTTCATAGTTTGTTCTCTTTTCCTAGTGTGCCCCTAATATTCATAAAATGGATGGATATTCATGTGATGGTGTTCAGGTAGGCCACTTCACTTTTACCTAAATTTTTTTTCCCCCCTCGAGGCACTGGGGGTTGAACCCAGGGCCTCGCGCTTGCATGCTCTGCAAGTGCTGGACCACTGAGCTGCACCCTCAGCCCATTTTTTTTTTTTTTTACTTTTTTCTGAGACAGAGTCTCGCTAAGTTACGCATACTGCCTCTAGTCTCAAACTTGCGATCCTCTTGCCTCCACCTCCGGAGCCACTGGGAATATAGGCGTGCGCCACCATGCCCAGCACTTTTACCTAAATTTGTCATGTGGCACCAGCCTAAAAGAAACACTGAGGTCTATCAAAATAGGAAGATCAATTTCAATGTTTCATAATCAATTCTGAAGATAAAAGGCCTTTATAATACTTATCTCCTCCTTTTCTCAGTCATATTTTCTTTTTCAGTTATCTAACATAAGTGGACGTGGCATCACTAATGGGTATTTGTTTTCCTGTTTTAGGGAATTTGCTTTGGAGGAAGATGTAAAACTAGGGATAGACAATGCAAATACATCTGGGGACAAAGTAAGTAAATAGTGTGGCTTGATCATTTTCAAAGAGGATGTCAGGCAGACTTCATAAGGGCATGTGGGCTGAAAGTAAATCTTTGACCACTTTCTGATGGGGGAATTCTCAAAGCTACTGCAGGTCTTAGCAGCAGCACATTTCTGGAAATTAGAGAAAATCAGATTCTTTGAGAAGACAGGGCCCCACACTTCTTGTAGTTGGCAGGCAGGATAAAACCATGCAGGGTGCACAGCTTGGAGAACAGAGCAAACCTGGGTTTTAGCTCCACAGCTGAAGGCCCCCCAGCAAAACTTGCTTAGCCATATGGGATGGACACGGATTCTGGGTAGGGCATCATTGACTTAGGCCTGAGCATTTTAGCTAGAGTTGCTTTTTCCTCCTCAACTATTTTTCTTAAACTCTAGCTGGCTTTCTTAGTTCTAAGTGACCTTCTGCTGAGCTAACTTTCCTGTTTCAGAAAGATATTTTAATGTTCCCCATAAAATTTGTCACAGTTTCAAAGGAAAATATATAACATTTATATTTAAATAATCATATTTAAATTATTCTACATTATATCTATATTTAAATATTATATAATATATATTTTTCGAGAAGTATTGCTGGCCAACACTTTTGGAAGCAGCTTTTGTTCTAAACTTTTTCAAAAGAAAATTTGTGCTGGAAAAAATGCTAAATCCAGGCATGGTGGTGCATGCCTATAATCTCAGGAGGCTGAGGCAAGGAGATAGAGAGCTTGAGGCAAGCCCGGGCTACATAGGGAGTTTGAGGCCAGCTTAAACTACATAGTCATATCCTGTCTCACAAAACAAAAAGCAAAATGTCAGAAAAAAATCTATAAAAATAACGATAATACTTAGGTATAATAGGTAGTGGTTGCAATCCTTTTAGGAGGAGAAGTGTATTGTATGTTCTCTGGAGCTACTACAAGCATTGAGATGGGGAGGGGAGGAATTTTAGTCCTGCAGGTTTGTACTCTAAACCAAGAGATATAGTTTTTGTTTCCTCCATGTGAGCAAAAATAGAAGCTGAGAGTAAGAAGTAGAAAAAAAAACTACTAACATAATTGTTACTGTTAGGTCCACAGTTCCCTATCAAGTTGTTAGAACCAAACACTCCCCAACACTATGCTATGTCCAGCACTATGTCAGTTCTAAGTGACCTTCCATTGAGACATTTCTCTGCTATTCATAGTGTTTTCAATGGCTGATTGTTTTGAGAGTGAGCTGCCCATTCCTCCTCCCATACCAACATAATTAGTTGTTAATTTTTAATATATACAGGTTGAATATCCCTTGTCTGGAATGCTTGGTACCGAAATGTTTCATATTTTGGATTTTTTATGTCTTGGGAATATGTATGTAGATAATGAGACACCTTGGTGATGGGACCCAAGTCTAAACATAAAATTCATTTATGTTTGATATATACCTTATACATACAGCCTAAAGGCAATTTCAAATAGTATTTATAGGTGCGTTTGCATTTTGACTGTGACTTATCACATAAGATCAAGTGTGGAATTTTCCACTTGTGGTATCATGTTGGCACTCAAAAAGTTTTGAATTTTAGAACATTTCAGATTTTAGACTTTTAGATTAGGAATACTCAATTTGTACCAACAGTTGTCCTTTCATTATTTTACAAAAGTCATTTTGTTCTGTTTGATACCTCTATCAAACAACCCTGAATTTACAAGAGATCAAAACCTGATGAAGATGTCATACTTTAAAATTCTATTGATCTTTCAGCAATTTAGCCTGGGTGCAATCTTATCTAGAAAGCAAAAGGAAATTGTTTTAGATAGCTATTAAGAATTAGTGAGTCAGAAATTGTACCACTGTTTCTGGATTCCAATTATATGGCATAACTATTTTAATAAAAAATTACCTATTTTGATTAATAAAGTTTGCTGAGTGAGAAATTTATCCATTATTATTTGGCACTGAGTTTAAAGCATGAAATATTTATTCAAGGAACCATTTGATAGCATTATCCTCTAATTAGTAGACAAATCCTGAGGCATGTTCTTGCAGACTATAGCCTGAATCCCATCAGAGATTTCAATGTATGTGTTTTCCAAATTTCAAATAAGCAATCATGAAAAATGTACTTGAGCCATGGATGTCTATGGCAAAAGAGAACTCTTATAAGCAATGGCTACAATTTTTGTTTTTGGCATCTATAATACTGTAGTGAAGAAGTGGTGGTTTTCCTTTGCGGCAAACCTTTTGAACATCTCATGTTAACCTCCATCACTGATAAAAAATTCTGTTCTCCTTCAGAGGTGACAGCATCAGACAAATACTGCTATGAGAAACTGAATATTGAAGGGACTGAGAAGGGTAACTGTGGGAAAGACAAAGACACCTGGATCCAGTGCAACAAACGGTGAGGTGGAGACATTAGCCCAGAATTCACTCCTCAGGCAATTGTTACCATAATTTTTTTGAATGACCAGGATGGTCCTGCTTTCTGTATCCTGCAAAGCATGCTGTTGCCTGGTCCCTACATCTGCTTCCAGGACTCAAGCATCACGAAGGCTCCCAAATGTCTCTCCTAATGCCTGGTCAGCCTTGCTGCTGCTGCAGAGCTTTCTCATCAAGAGGACACCTCCCAGCATTTCGAAAGCCAGGGAAATTAAACCCACCAGAATGCGTACTCAACATTGTTGAATGAATTAACTGCTTCTAACTTTTCTAAATGGGAGAAGGACGTGGCAACCCACTCCCTAGGCAATCCTGAAACAATCTGCCATTGAAAACCCTATGAGGGTCGCTATGAGTCAGACATGACTCGACGGCACCTAACAACAACAACAACTTTTCTAAACTATCCCCTATTTTTGCCAAAGGTCTCGATGTCTCTCTGTCCTTGTGTATAGAAGCCTTGGAATAATCCTTGACTCTACTTTACCTCTGCACATTGGTCAAGTGCCAAATTGTGATCATTTCCTCCTTTGGCTCCCCCAATATTTATCTTTAATTTCTCTCTTCATTTCCATTCCTATTGCTATTATCCCAGTTGAGACCTATGTTAACTCTCCAACTATTCCAAAATTCCCTTAAATTTTTTTTCTTTGCCTGCAGTCTCTAGCATACTATCATCAGAATAATCTTCATTTTTTGTTTTGATTGCTGTATATTCTTGAGTCTAACCTGCACCCTTTCAACAATTTTAGAGGGCTACCAAATCAGGTGCAGATTAGAATCAAGTGCAGATTGGATTAGTGGTGAAGAGCCCAGTGGTTCTTATCCACACCTAATAACAGCAACAAAACTGTTGAAAGGGTTCAGATTAGATTCATGAATATTTGATAATATGTCAATTTTCCCCCAAGTTTCACCAGTTCCACATAGCTAATTAATAGTAAGGATAGTATCCAACATTTACTGAGTGCATGCTTTGTGCTAAGCACTACATCACATTTTGCATGAGCTATACCACCTAATCTTTATGGTAGTCCTCCCATTTTATGGATGGAGAAACTGAGGCACAGTCAGTTTGCCCAAGGTCATGTTGTTGTTGTTGTTGTTAGGTGCCGTCGAGTTGGTATCTGACTCATAGCGACCCTCTGTACAACAGGGGAAACACTATTGTCAGTGCTTCTCTGCTGTTCATAGGGTTTTCAATGGCAGATTGATTTTTGGGAGGGGGTTGCCAGGTCCTTCTCCCAAGCCTACAGCTCCTGGTGTTCCCAGG